>JARVZY010001498.1:0-27336 GCA_030686995.1 Artemisia argyi
ACTCATTTTCTGATTTTGATAAATCAACGATTTAAACCATGAACACTATGGATTTCCTCACACTTTAATTTGGATAATCAACTCTTATTATAAACACTGTGAACTTATAAACTCTTTGATTTTGGAAATCGATATTCGAAACTATAAACTCTATGAACTCACCAACCTTTGTGTTGACACTTTTTAGCATGTGTTTATCTCAGGTAACTAAACAAGAAGGAACTTGAAGGCACGGAGTGGGCTTGTAACCCGGCATGGGCTTAAATAAACATTTTGACATATTTCAAATAAACTTGTTGTTTAAATTATGAAACATCTTGATGTCTCGAATATTTGGTATTTTGAATGAATTAAACTTTAAAGCGTCACTTTTATGTCGTTTTCTATGATTGTGACAAAGATCCTCGAAGTAACACCCAAAAAGTCTTCCGCTGACATTTTAAGTCTTCCGCTGACATGATGATTTTGGGGGTGTTACAGATTGGTATCAGAGCCACGGTTATAGAGAACCAGATGTTTTTAAACATTGGACTATAACCACACTTTAACTGGACCATTTTTACAAAATACCACTTCATGCCCTCCGTGCCTACATTCCAACATCTGGTAGAAAAGTTACTTCTCATTATTTCTTACTTATATAACTTGATATATGCTTACGTGTTACGATTATGCTAATAACTATGTTTACTAATCGGGATTATTACAAATACCGTGTCTTCATATTTCTATTTCGCCCGACGATTATGTGACTTTAAATAGTTTATGGTACAACTACACCCTAGTATATTAATATATATATTTATATGCTCCCCCAACTATTTTGAGTACTATGCAAATCCTCTTTAATTGTCTCGCTTTCATCTTTATAGATGCTTACGACAAATCCACACATAAATTATTTTGTCTTAAAATAATTTACAACGTCTTAATTTGAATGGATTGGGACGCCCTTTTGTTCAAATCAAGAAATTGTAAATCATTGAACCATGAGTTTATATTTCCTTAGTTACATAGTTTGGGACGCTTCTCTATGTAAATAGCGAAATATAGATAAATAGGTTTAATTACTTCTGAGTTAACAGACATATGAAACCAAGAAAACCTAAATCTCATTAGAAACCGCGAATATTAATACACAACGATATAACTAGCATCGGTAATGCTATCATCACAAAAATCACTAAGTAAACCTTAACATCACTAAACGATTGATCCACCAAGCTGATGAAGAATGCCACCACTCCTACGAGTGCAAGAACCACAACTGGATGTAATACATCAAATACCCTGTATAACAAAAACCACACAATGAAACGCTAATGCCTAGTACACGAAGCTACAAATTCAAAAACAACACTCTTAATATTTCTTACCCCCATATTTCATCCACACTAACGACTAAAACCACGATTAGCATAAGAAATGCTATGATCCAATCCAAGGACTCCAGATCTTCTTTCGGGAAGAAAGTTACAACAAAATACGCAACTATGAGAACAATATAAGTATAAGACATATTAAAATTTTTATTTGAAGACAAAATGAACGATAAAGAGAAAAATCAGGAAATCTATAGACATGTTGCCATGAATCACTATTCTTGCCATGTGCATTCACTTTTCCCCAAGTTAATATCTATCCACAAGAACTAAATAATTCGAGAATTATCTCCACACTATTCTCCTTGTAAAAATTTGTATCAACAAAACTCTTTTGTTTAACGGGTAGGTTACCCGCACAGATTTTTGTAAATTTTTAAAACATGAAGAATAAATAAGTTATCATCCTCATTTTGCTCACAATGGATTTTATTCAAACGACATATTATTATTAAACTTGACTGAAACACATAAAAACATTACAAACGATACTAAAAATTTAACATCACACTTCAGCGGTAGTCTGGGTGATCCCAAGTTTGAGAATTGTTAGAATCATATCCATCATCATAAGGGTCGAAGCTTGCCAACCTCTCTTCTTCTATTTGAGCCTCCAACCTACTCAGCTCCCGCTCCATGTCAGAAGTCCAACCACCATCATCGACCACCACATTTTCCTCAAAACTTGGCTGGAATTGATCCAGATGAGGCAACTGTTGTTGTTGCTGTTGCTGTAGTTGCTGTTGTTGTTGCTGTTGCTGTTGCTGTTGCTGTAGTTGCTGTTGTTGTTGCTGTTGCTGTTGCTGTTGCTGTAGTTGCTGTTGTTGTTGTTGCTGCTGTTGCTGTTGCTGTTGCTGTAGTTGCTGTTGTTGTTGATGTTGCTGTTGACGTTGCTGCTGTTGCTGTTGTTGTTCAATCCTAGCCGCTTCAACATTCTCTTTAAAACTCCAACAGATCTTGCTGGAGCTATGGTCCTCTATCTGATGAACACAAACCCATAACGTTTCAATAATAGCCGCATCCTTACGATACCCATCATGCAAGAAAGTATCAATCACACGTTTCCGATCATCCGATATATCCGTACACTTTGCATAACGTTCTCTAAGCCGTTGTTTCGATTGTTTCACCACCTCCAACTCCAGAATGACCCTCAAAATAGCATTTTTACGATCCACATCACTATTTTCGGTCTCTGCTTTGATATATTGTTGGATTTGTTCAGCGGTGTGTGGTAGCTTACAAGCCATTGATTGTTTTGTGTGTGTGTGTGTGAAGATAACACAAACGTACCAGTAGTATTTATAGAAGATTGAAATATATTCTCCATTATTTTATTTAATATAACCGTTTGTATTCAAACGGTAAAAACTTTCAAAAGCCTACATCTATTAAACAAATAAATAAATTCTTGGAATACGTGGTGAAAATTCTACCTTGGCTTTCACAATTTAACACAAGTGGCAAGAAACAGATCATGTTAAACATGTAACACTACAACTAAATCATAAACACACCACGTACGAATAATACCCTTAACCCTTAAGAAATTTTGAACATATCAAATAAAATTCCTATGGACTTTCAAACATTATATAACAAATATTAGGTCACCTCTTGATCTGATATAACATGAAATGATAATATACGTATCGATAAACATTTTCATATTCGCTTAAACCAAATGGAACGCACCCTCTCAACTTGGGCCTTAGTATTTCAATAACCCAACACTTCGTTGAATTTTAAACTAGATCAATAACTCGAGCCCAATATTGCTCGAATCCCAGAAATTAAATCATTTTCCCAAACAAATTTATGTCGAATAATTTCGAGTCATTTTCCGTAACATTTTCTTAACACTCTACAAATGTTTTGTACATTTCAAATTATCATGTACCTAAGAATCAACTAAAACGAACCTTTATCACTTAAATCAATCTTAGGACGGTCAAGATATCATCACCTCATTTTGTACGAACTTCAAACTATCCAACGATGCAAAAACTTGTACTTATAATCGACTTCCCACGAAACCAAACAAACTTTTGTTAACACTTTCGATCAAAAATTGTTAAAACTCACCAAATCTAACTACGATCAAACCAATGTTTTAACACATAATGCAAATTTAATGATCTATAAGCAATAAAAGCAAACGAAAATTTAACATAAACGACGACATTAGGAAACAAAGAAGATTTTATTCATACACTAGAGATTACATAGAAACACAACGAACCTTATTACAACAATCCTACCACTACACTACAACACTATTTCTTCACTTCCAAAACTTGTCAATAAAGATCGCTAGAACCACGAATGGTGCAAGAAACATTAAGATCCCAACCAATATAACACGATCTTCGTTCGAAACATACATTAGATAGATAGCGGTAACAATGGTGTACAAAATTGCAAGGATGGTGATGAAATGAGGCATGTCGACGAAAGGAATAAAGTGAGAAAGAAAAGTTAGGTAAAAAGGAGTATATAAGTGGGATATTTAAAGAGAATAAGAGTTGGGTACTGTACACCACTGTGGTAAAATACTGTTTACACCATAAATAATACTGCCAAGTAACAACTATAATTTTGGACTAAAGTTTCCCCAAGTTTTTCATTCAACATCATACTAAGATTGGTCATCATCAAGTAAAAAGCTGATGTAGTAGTAGATACGTTATGCTGGAAAGTACAATTAGGAAGCTAATAATAAATACATTATTTGTTCACCTTTCCCACTCACCTTTACGGCTACCTTATCTTAGAATCCCGGGACGGGATTCCGTTTAACGGGTAGGTAATATAACACCCCGTAAAATTTTCCTACGATTAACACGTTACCATAAAATAGATTAACCATTTTACGAGGAACAAAATTTTTTTTATTTATTATGCATGACATATTAAGTGAACCACTACGATATTTGTGATTGACCATTTACCCAGGAACGATGCTTACACACAACCTTGATAGATTTAATATCGCGAATATAAATATATTTATATTTTAAACGTTAATAATTAAAACTATACGTTTCGTACATTTAACGTACATTATTTATATCATCCCGGAGCCTACGAAAATTCCCGAGACTACTCACTAATATTTTTGGAACATAACCCGACTCTCGAAACTCACGAATTGGGCCTACGTGACCCAAAGGGCCACACTTAAACCCAAACAGCCAAACTAAACGGACTGCTTAATCCTTTCTTTTTGTTTTGGGCCCAATCCACAACATAAGCCCACCAGGCCAGCCCAGCGAGGGGTGTTTGTTTGAATTATTTTCTTCTCCTTTTGTTTTCCAGCCGCGACCCACACCAAAAACCACCCATTTATCTTGCGTTTTCAACAAACAACACCTACGTATTTTTACCCTACTCGTTTCACCTAGCGCCCGAGATACACGAATGGTATAAGATACAACTTTCCTCATTCGTCTACTGCCCTAAAAACGACCCAAGCAAACCTTGAAACTCACCTTTGATGGATATAACCAAATGTGTCCCAAACCCCCTTACGAGCCACCCTTGCTCCCCAATCCCTTCAAAACACCTATACACGTCATGTAACATGTCAGGAATGCCAGGAATAAAATCGTACATGATCTAGGCTTTGTCAAACTTCGATTGGCCAATATGGGTGGTGCCAAGATTCGTTTATATCCTATCCTTCATCTCATATGAACCTACCTTGCCTCTACACTCCATAAACTCACTATAAAGGCTTTCCCATGCAAACTCAGTTAGTATTACACATTCATACATATTACACTACATGAAATTTAACGAAGGAGGAAGTATTAAGGGACAAATCGTTTGTCAAGTGTACAAGGAGCTCGAAGCAATTTCAAGTACCATTATTCCTCATCCTAGATCCTTGGTGTGACGTGAACCAAGCTAAACAGCCCGTATTACCCAGCTCGACTTACACAAACGTATTTACACTACGTCGTGAGGTGAGGTAAGAACTTGGAGTCCATTTATTAATTTTTCACTTCATTTTTGCACATTTACTTTGCCTCTTTATTTCATAATATATGAACATAATACATATAGTTTATTCGACATACTAAATGTTTAATATACTAGCAAACGAGTGGTATAATATTTTTGATCTAAAAATAACGTTTACCTATTAAATATAACACGTTTTGAAAGTCATTAGACCTTCACAATTTTAATAAAACACTTAGAATATTTTCAACCTTGGAACTATTTTCAGAAAATGAATTGAACCGATTACTTTGGTCTCGTAAATAATTATTTCGACACATAACCTACTATTTTTATGATTCGACCTCGTTGACACCTTGGTAAACAATTGGGAAACACTTTTTATTCGAACCTATAAGCTTATATAAGCAGTATGCTCGACCCATTTTGAACCTACCAAAACTGTTTTTATAAAACTAAATAAGATAACACTTGGGCTTATTAGCCCGTTAAACAGTTTTTGAGCTTATTAGATAAGCTGATCGTTTTGTAACATAAAAATGAACCCGAGACCAGGCCCAAACCCCTCTTAAGCCCTTTGGATCATAAAACCTTAACGGGCCTTTAAAAGTGTCTCGTTAAGGCCCAATTAATGAAAAACAAGCTTTATAAGTTAACGAGCTGTTGAAATAAGTTACATAAGCTATTCTGAGCTTAATTGAAGGATTAAAATGCTAAGTTTCGAAATTGGTAACATTTGGACTAACTTTGCAAAATTTTCATAACCGGGGACTAAAAATGCAAAAGTTGTAAACTTTGGGTTAAAACTGTAAATCTGAATTTTCTGAGGTTAGAAACAGTAAATATTGAAACTTGGAGTTGTAAAATGTAAATATTGATGATATTGGAACTTAAATTATAACGATCGTTAATTTTGGACTAACGGTGTAAAGTTAACCGTTAGGGTTAAAAATGTAAAATTCTGGAAACTTAAAGGATTTTCTGAAATATAAAATGTTTTATATTTAATATTTAATATAAAACATTTATTAAACATACGTTACTCGATTCGCGAACTATAAATACTTAACGACATTAAGATATACGTTTTCTTTCATCGTACTCAATAAACTATGACTTGATATAAAATTTTCATCGATCATCAATGTACTTACAAGTTATATAAATATATAACTTTGTTTTTGAACTTCAAGCATTTAAACGAACACGAGTTTTAATAACAAACTGAATGACAAATATTCGCGATAAAACGAGATTTAGACTATCAACTAAAACATACCATATCTTTTAGGTTGTGTGTGAAGCCGTTGCCTTGCATCGTTGAGATTATGTTACTACCACTACTACTGTACCACTAAGGTGAGTTCTTAGCCCCATTTTTATAATTATTTTATAAATATTTTGGGGGAGATACATGCTTAACTATTGTTTTATACTTTTACAAGTACTCGTTAACTATTTTCCCGTGGGGGAGATACATGCTTAAAACTCGAATACAAGTCTTTTATACCGGGTATTGAAATACCGTCAGGCCAATGTTATTTGCTTAAGTTACTATTGCCAAAAGTCCCTCGATCATGAACCTTAATCACTTGAAGGGTGAACGTAAATAAATGTGGATAGTACTATTAGTGATTGACAATCCTCGTTTGGTTGTTGGAGAAAACACCAGGCGCACTTTATTGTTCTTATAAATAGGTTATTGGCAAATACCTATCTTGAGGGCCTACTACTTACCGTCATAACTTGAGATTATGATTGGCTGTTAATCGTTGAGTATCATGAGCTTAAGGCAATAACAGGAACATTGATTTAAACTTATTGATTGTATGTGATTACAATACACTCTTAACTTGTGATTCGAACCTCATGTTAAATGGATTTATAAACCAACTAACTATTTTGGGTATTGACCCGGTGAAGGGTAACCCAACTGACTATTTTGAATTAGTAAGGAAATCACTCATTTTCTGATTTTGATAAATCAACGATTTAAACCATGAACACTATGGATTTCCTCACACTTTAATTTGGATAATCAACTCTTATTATAAACACTGTGAACTTATAAACTCTTTGATTTTGGAAATCGATATTCGAAACTATAAACTCTATGAACTCACCAACCTTTGTGTTGACACTTTTTAGCATGTGTTTATCTCAGGTAACTAAACAAGAAGGAACTTGAAGGCACGGAGTGGGCTTGTAACCCGGCATGGGCTTAAATAAACATTTTGACATATTTCAAATAAACTTGTTGTTTAAATTATGAAACATCTTGATGTCTCGAATATTTGGTATTTTGAATGAATTAAACTTTAAAGCGTCACTTTTATGTCGTTTTCTATGATTGTGACAAAGATCCTCGAAGTAACACCCAAAAAGTCTTCCGCTGACATTTTAAGTCTTCCGCTGACATGATGATTTTGGGGGTGTTACACAGCGGTTGCAAATGAAGGCAGGACGAGATTTGCAGATGTATGGCTGTTTGATACGGGAGCAACTTTTCATATGACTGCAAGAAGAGTGGTTTCATCAATATAAACCTATCTCTGGAGGTGGATCTGTGTACAGTTGCAATGATCAAAAACTAAAGATCATTGGAATTGGAAGTGTCATGGGAAGATACATGTCATGGTGAAGGTACATGATAGTACAGTTCGTACTATTCGGGATGTGCGACACGTGGAGGGTCTGAAAAAGAATTTATTGTCTTTAGGACAATTTGATGAACTTGGTTGTAAGGTCGAAATACAAAACAAGATCATGAAAATTATAAAAGGCGCGCTTGTACTTATGAAAGGAGAAAAGGTGATTGCGAACTTATACCAACTGAAGGGAGAGATAATAGAGGAGGCGGAAGCATCTGTTGCTTCACATAGTCCAAGTCATAGAGTTGCAGTAACATGGCATCAGAAGCTTGGACATATGTCAGAAGAAGGAATGAAGATCCTTGTTGAAAAGAAGTTAATTCCTGGCCTCACAAAGGTTTCTTTACCTTTCTGTGAGCATTATGTTATCAGCAAGCAACATCGCCTAAAATTCAAGACATCAAATTCTAGAAGTGTATATGTTCTAGAATTGGTTCACTCTGATGTATGGCAGGCACCGGTTCTATCCCTGAGAGGAGCAAAGTATTTTGTATCCTTCATTGATGACTATTCCAGGAGATGTTAGGTGTACCCAATCAAGAAGAAGTCTGATGTGTTTGAAGTTTTCAAAGTTTACAAAGTGCGGGTTGAACTTGACTCTGGAAAGAAGATCAAGTGTTTGAGGACAGATAATGGAGGTGAATACACTGGTGATGAATTTGATACCTTTTGCAGACAAGAAGGAATCAAAAGGTAGTTCATGACGACATACATTCCTCAACAGAACGGAGTGGCAGAGCAGATGAACAGAACCTTGTTAGAAAGAGCAAGAGCAATTTTGGCAACTGCAGGCTTGGAAAAATCGTTCTGGGCAGAAGCAGTCAATATCGCCTGTTATGTGATAAATCGGTCACCTTCAAATGCAGTTGAGTTAAAGACACCGATGGAGATGTGGACGGGAAAGCCTGTCAACTATTCAGACCTTCATATATTTAGAAGTCCTGTGTACGTGATGTACAATTCTCAAGAAACTACAAAGCTGGATCCGAAATCCAGAAAATGTTTGTTCTTGGGGTACGTTGACGGAGTAAAGGGGTATCGCTTGTGGGACCCCACTGCCCACAAAGTAGTTGTTAGCAGAGATGTTGTCTTTATGGAAGACAAAGTTCAAGAGAATGAAGAAGGTGATAGCACTAAAAGTGAAACTACATCAATACAGATGGAAAAGCAATCTCAGTCGAGAGATTCTTCTAAAGCAGTACCACAGCATGAGGTGAATGAGATAATCGATTCTCAAGCTCCAACGACTCGTACTCTTAATCGTGAAAGAAAACGCCCGGTGTGGCTCTCGGATTATGTTACGGAGGGCAATGTTGCATACTGTCTTCTTACAGATGAAGGAGAGCCATCAACTCTTCAAGAAGCACTGAATAATTCAGATGCTTCGTTCTGGAGGGAAGCAATGCAAGAAGAAATTAAAGCTCTTCAAAGGAATAAAACGTGGGAACTGATGCCACTACCAGCAGGTAGAAAACCCATTGGAAACAAATGGGTGTACAAGATCAAGAGGAACAGTGATGATCAGGTGGAGAGGTATCGTGCAAGATTGGCAGTTAAAGGATATGCTCAAAATGAGGGAATCGACTTCAACGAAATATTTTCCCCTGTGGTTCGAATGACAACTGTTCGAGTGATTCTGGCAATGTGTGCTACGTATGATTTACATCTAGAACAACTAGATGTGAAAACTACATTTCTTCATGGAAATCTTTAGGAAGAAATTTACATGCTCCAACTAGAAGGTTTTAAACAAAAAGGAAAAGAGAACTTGGTTTGCAGGTTAAACAAATCTCTGTACGGTTTAAAGCAGGCACCGTGGTGTTGGTACAAGAGATTTGATTCTTTCATCATTGGCCTTGGATATAACAGACTACACACATACCCTTATGCATATTACAAGAGGTTTGGAGACAATGATTTTGTCATCTTGTTGTTATATGTTGACGACATGTTGGTTGCAGGCCCCAACAAAGATCGTATCAGTAAATTGAAGGCACAACTCGCTAGGGAATTCGAGATGAAAGACCTTGGACCCGCAAACAAGATTCTAGGGATGCAAATTCACCGAGATAGAGTTATGTAACACCCCCATTTTTCACTGATCGCAGCGGATTAAGTGTTTGGGGTATTACTTCATAGAATCACAGTTACAGTAATAGAAAATGACTCGAAAAGAGACGTTTAAGAAATTTAGTTATCATTCATTTAATTATCATAGTTTCATTTGTAAAAGATATACTTTTACTTTTGATGAGGTCCCAAAAATCTAGGTGTTCGGTTATGTTTGAATGATAACCAGGTTGAAAGTCCTCTGAGCTCAGTGCCTCCTTCTGCCATATCTCCGTAGAAGTAGTATACCTAGAATACATGCTTAAAAATTCAACATTAGGTGTTGAGTGAGAGTCATATGTTTAAGTGTTAGTGAATACAAGTTCCCTGGATTCAGTTGTCACACCCATCTGCGAAAATGTAGTGTGTTTGTGATAATTGTGATGCATGCACAATTATCATGAGTGGGGTATGTTGCACTAAGCTCATGAACCACACGTTAACAATCCGGGTCATGGGGGCTGCAGACCCAACCATGAGGGGATGGGAAGGATAACTTGCCAAAGTTAAACCTTCAGTGGGTTCAAATATAGTACTTATTGGTACCACCCAGAGAGGTGTTAATACCAACGGGAGTTGTCAAACTCCAATAGATCTATCAACTATATTCACGTTCGCGTGGGTAAAATATCCCAAACGATTAGATTCATGAATTTTGGTTATGTAGTGTTGGCAGTTAGTTTACTCGTGCAACAACCAAAGAAAAAGTCTTGTATTCGGTTTTAAGTAAAGCAAGTAGCATGTATCCCCCTCACAGGGTTTGTAAAGCATTTAGAGTGAAAGTTTTAAAAAGAGTATGAGGCTATGAAAACTCACTTGGGATTAGGGAAAACTAAGTGATGCAATAAGTGACTCGGGAACTAGAGTGCCTTACTCACGTATCCTAGTGTGTTGTAGGTTTGGATGTATGTCAAGTTTTAGTTACCTTGTTTAAGTTTCTTAAGTTATTGTTCTTTAGGTTCGTTAATGTTTTAGATATAATATAACACCGTTCGGGCCATCACAATCCAGAAGTATATGACTTCTCACATGAAGCTCCCTACTATTGTATTATGTTATCAACATAATACCGTTCGGGCCATCATAATTCAGAAGTTAATACTTCTTACATGAAGCTCCCTACTATTGAGCTATATTGTTATTAAGTTAAGTTATAATCATAACACCGTTCGAGCCATCATATCTCAGAAGTATATGCAATAATCGTTCGAGGAGTCAGGGCACTTTAATTCGTAAACCCAACAAACTCGTCAAAACAAAATATCTACATAGTACTCCTCGCATGAAGCTCCCTACTATTGTATTATACTTCTAACTTTATTTAAGTTTTATATTTTTATAGTATTTTCACTTTATACCCTTATAGTTTTTATATTTATATTTTCTACCCTAAACTTATAATACTTATATTATTTATACTTATAACTATCTATACTTGACACAACTAGTCCCTAGACTTCTATAGTTTTAGAAAATGACATAACTAACCCTTAGACTCATAAGTTTTCTATATTTACCATTTGGACCTTTAACTTTATAATATTTGCATAACTAGTACTTTTTAGTTTACAACTTATTTTAGTTTCTATCCTAAGGTTTTAATACTTTGAAAAAGTAGTCCTTATATTTATAACTTCTAGGAAATGTCAAAAACAGTCCCTAAACTTTAAAATTTCAAGAATTTACAATATATACCCTTATGCATGTAAAGTTTTGCAAAACTAGTCCTAAATGCATGTAAACTATATTTTTATGTAACAACTAAGTTTTCTAGCTTATGTTTAACTAATATTAGCTTATTTAAGTTATATAAACTAGCTTAGGGCTTATGTAAAGGGCTTATAGCATGTAATTAAGGTTTTATCTATAATTAGGGTTTTAAAATGTAAACTAGTAAATGATTATGACCAAGCCTCATGAAAGGGTTCTTAGGGGATCTAAGCCATCCTAATACTATCCTAATACTAAAATAAAGCTAATAGAATTAAAAGTGAAAGCTTACTTGGTTAGGGAAGGGTTAACGAGGGTTAAACTAGGGTTTTAGGGTTTTCTCGATGGAAATGGGACTCGACAAGGCCTCAAGGCTCACTTAGCTCAACTCTTATGACTAAAAGGGGCCTTATACTACTACTAGCTACAGAAAATTTGAGGTGAAAAGAAGAGAAGAGGTGTGGTTTGAAGTGGGGAGGGGATGGGGGTATTTATAGGGTTTGTTTGTGTAGCGAGCAAGAAAAGAGAAGAAGGAGGTGTCGAGGTGGTGTGGTATCGAGGAGGGGGAGGGTGAGTAAGCAGAGCTAGGTGGTGACTAAGAGGAGCTAGGGAGGCCTATAGGCGGTTATAGGGTGGTATGTAGTGGTGGTGAAGCCGCGGCACAAGTAGGTGACAAGTAGGTGCATCACCTACTTGTGTGATAGCTTGGTGGTGCTTGTAAGCTGCTTGAGAGGTTTAGTGATGATTAGTGGTGGTTTAGGGTGATTAGTGGTGGTTTAGTGATGGTTTAGTGATGGTTTAGTGGTGGTTTAGTTAAGTAGGTGACAAGTAGGTGATGCACCTACTTGTGTGGGTGCTTGTAAGGTTTTAGGGTGCTAGCTTAACTAGGGAGAGGTGTTAGGGTGCTTGGTTGAGGTGTTTGAGGTGCTTATGTTTAGGTTTTACTAGTTTAGATTAAGTTTTGACCTAGTTTCACTTAGTGAGTTTTTAGGGTTTTTCCTAAGGTTTGGTGCCTAGGTTAGGTTACTAAGAGTTTTTAGTGACTAATCCTAAGTCCTAAAGGGTTTATACTAAGTGATGGTAATTTATGGTGAAGTTTTGGGAAGGTTTGTCCTAGTTTTGTAACCTAAATGACCTATTTGTGTTTAGTAGGTGATTAGGGTTTATCCTAGGGTTTTGTGCCTAGATTAGTGTCCTATGAGTGTCTAATAACTAATCCTAGGTCCTAAGAGGCTTATACTAAGTGGTGGTAATCTATGGTGAAGTTTTGGGATAGTCTAGACCTAATTTTATGAAGTTATGACTTAGTTATGGTTTTGTGATTAAGGGACTTGTACCTAAGTTCTAAAGGGTTGTACTAATGCCTAATAGTCCTAAGGTATCCTAATGTTCCTAAGGTAACTCATACTTAATCCTTGGACACTTTCAAACTAGTTAAGTTAAACATATAGGTTCAAATAAGCACATAGACCCAATTAGGGTTTAATTAAGGTTTATTAGGGTTTTGTGATATGTTTAGTAAGTGATGCGTGCGAATTGCACCAGGCTTTACCTCTCGAGGGATCTCGAGAAGCTTACAACCCCCACCAGGCAGTGTACCTAATCGTTGTAGTATAGTATAATAACAAGTACCGGGGGATTGATCGTTCAACTCAGGAATAGTGTCGCTAGGATTAGAAAGCCTAAAAATTAAGTCTAGAGATGAGGGATGATTCTTTTTGTATTTTTATATTTTATAAAAAGCAAGTAAATTCTCGGGTTTTAGAAGAGTGGGCGGAATTAGTTGCTAGTCAACTAACCCAATAACTACAGATGCAATCAAATAAAATAACAAAAATGTAAATAAAGCTAATTACTAATGTGGTGTAAACAATAAATGAGAAAATTGTGTTTACTTAGATTTCATTACTCCCTAGATATCTTTTACAGGTTGATAGTTTGTTACAGTTGTGTGGATGGCGGGTTATATTCCTTAATACCAATCGTGGGGTGGCGTACGTACTTCCCCAACTCTATAAGCTCCTACTTCACTCCTACGTCGAGCCTGCAAGAAGCTCCTAACATGGGATCATTAGAATTCGCTCATGCATTAAATACAACCATAAAAACCTAGTACGCATTGGTTCATGTTTCTTAAGACGTTCAAGCAAGTTACACTATGGAAGTCTGCCAGTTTTCTTAAGCCTAACATCGAAATCATTCATCCGTAACAACTATAAACAAGCAATCAACCCATAATCAACATCTAGGTTTCACTACATCTAAGCAAACACACAAGAGATCTAGCCTAGCATGTTAAAATCAAGACAAGCGTAAGATATATTAAAACAACACATAGACATATTGAATGAATTGAAAGGATACTTATCTTAATTGAACATGAAAGGTTTCAAAGGGTAAAAACCCTTAAAAATACTGATAAAATCGTGCTAGGGTTTCTCCAAGTTATCCCCCTAATTGTCCTCCTTTATGAATGAAAATTACAAAACTATATATAGATTTTCCATCGTGACGGCATCAAGAAGAGAAATCTGACGCCGTCAACCCGCCGCCCATAATAATATCGGATTGCCTAGATCCAGATCTGACGCCGTCAAGAGTAACTTTCCTCTGGCTGTCACGTATAATGGGACCATGACGGCCTATGCTGACGCCGTCATGCCCTAGTGTAAAAACTCTCTGGACCGTCACGGACTCTATCCACTTCACCTCTTGTAATACTCTTGACGCCGTCATGTAGAGCTTGGTGACGCCGTCAGGTACTGTTCCCAGCAAGGAAAATTGAGACTTTGCCGTTTTCTTCACTTTTATGCTCCAAAACGTCCAAAATGCTTCATTTTCCAGAATTCACTCCAAAAGTACCTAAAATCACAAAAGGAACGATTTAGGGCAATATTTGATCAAATAAATTCAATTCCGGGCTTAAATGACCCCCTAAAAACAGATCATTTTTCGCCTCATCAGTGTGTTAGATTGGTAGATTACTTATTATGGTATTGTGGTGAACTTATGCTTGACATACCAGGGGTTTATAGGATGTGAGTGTTGAGTTATTTGGCTTGTGTGGGTACGTGAGCAGGTCTAGTGAGTCATGCAAGTAATAAATGCACATAAAAAGCAAAATTTTACCTGTGAAATACCTACTATAGGTATTTGTAATGGGAATGATAGTAATGGGGTTTTGTGGGTTGTTACAAGTTAGTAGGAAAATTTGGCTTTCACAGAAAAGTTATGTGAAGAAAATCTTGCATAAGTTCAATATGCAAGATTGTAAGCCAATATCAACCCCGTTTCCTACTAATGTCAAGTTATCCTCCAAGATGAGTTTTAGCAGTGAAGAAGAGAGGATGGAGATGTCTCGAGTACCGTATGCATCATCAGTGGGAAGTTTAATGTTCGCGATGATTTGTACAAGACCAGACATTGCACATGCAGTGGGAGTAGTGAGTCGGTACATGGCGGAACCCGGTAGAGAGAATTGGAAAGCTGTGAAGAGGATCTTTAGATATATTAAAGGAACCTCGGATGTCGCATTATGTTATAGGGAATCGGATTTAACTGTCAAGGGATATGTTGATTCGGATTATGCAGGTGATCTTGACGGAAGTAAATCAACCACCGGGTATGCATTTACACTTTCTGGTGGAACAGTAAGCTGGGTTTCAAAACTGCAGTCAGTTGTGGCCATATCAACAACAGAAGCAGAATATGTTGCAACTGCTCAAGCCAGCAAAGAAGCAGTATGGTTGAAGATGTTGTTGGAAGATCTCGGGCACGAACAAGAGAAAATTACTCTATTTTGTGACAACCAGAGTGCCTTGTATCTGGCAAGGAATCCAGCATTTCATTCAAAGACAAAGCATATACGAGTTCAGTATCACTTCGTTCGTGAGAAAGTGGAAGAGGGAACCGTGGATATGCAAAAAATTCATATTGATGGTAACGTGGCAGATTATCTGACAAAGGCAATCAACTGTGACAAGTTTATATGGTGCCGATCCTCATGCGGCTTAGCGGAAACGTAAGCAACATGGAAGTGCAAGGAAGGATAACGGTGTGAAGATCGTTTTAGCTTCAATCGGATCTTCAAATGGGAGATTGTTAGATAGATACAGTGTATCTTTTGGATAAGATATGGAATCTTGCAAGTTGGAATGTCAAGTTGAAATATGTGGTCATACATGACGTACTATGCTAACCAAATTGCCTATAAAAGGCATGAACTACAGCTTCATTTGTATTCTAAATAAACACATAGTGTTATTGGTCTATTTTTTCTTCTCCTAGTATTTTTGAGTTAACAATAGAGAGTTTGTAATATTTCCTAATTACAAAAGATTACTCTAATATTTGTAATTAGAGAGAAAGTGTAACTCTTAGTTCTCATCATAGTGAAACGTATCTTTCCTTACCCGTGGTTTTTACCCTATTGGGGTTTTCCACGTTATATTCGTATGTCATCTTTTATTATATTTCTATTTTAGTTGCGGGTTTGTTTCAGTCCAGTGTCACTTTTCTCAACATTTTTGTATGGGTTTTTGAGTTTTTTGTGGGTCCATGAGTTTTTTTGTGGTCCTTGAGTGTTTTCATGTGTACTTTTAATAGTGGATTGTAGCGAATTGGCTACAAGACAAATGTTCAATATAGATCTTATATTTGTCATATATCGAATGAATCAATCCTATCCATTCATTTTATTTTTTATTTTTTTGATAAAAAAAAATAAACTCACCTTTTTTTTTAAATTAAATATCTCGCAAACCGTTAATCGTTACGCGAAAAAATCATACATCGCGACGAGAATTAAATTATCTATCTATAGATATGCACTACTCTATACTTTCAACAAACTTTTCTTTTTCAAAATTCCGCCTAGAAAATCACATGTGATTTGATTTTTACAAATCATATGTGATTTTTTCAAATCACATGTGATTTTTACAAATCTCATGTAATTTTTCTGAGCGGAAATTTTGAAAAAAAAAATTCGTCAAAAATATAGAGTATAGCATGTATATAGATAGATAATTTAATTTTCGTCACCATGACTTTTCTTTTTCAAATCCGCCCAGAAAATCACATGTGATTTGATTTTTACAAATCATATGTGATTTTTACAAATCACATGTGATTTTTCTGGGCGAAAATTTTGAAAAAAAAAAAAAAATCGTCAAAAATAGAGTATAACATATCTATAGATAGATAATTTAATTCTCGTCGCTGTGGTGTATTTTTTGTAGCTTGAAGATTTACTGTTTGGAAGATATGTTGTTTTTTTTAAATATGTGAAAAATGATTTTTTATTAATTTAGATGAAAAATATATGACTAAGATTGGTTCTTTGGATCTATGAATCTCAACTCTTAGCTACAATAATTGTAGCCAAGATATCCCTATTTAATTAATACCCTCTATATTTTATATTAAAAAAACATATACGTTGTTTTTATCAATAAATTTTATTATCATTATATATTAAACTAATGTGTATGCACGGAATTAAAAACATCAAAATAAAAGCACAAGTTACTGTTATATGTAAATAAATATACGAGATTGTAGATATACAAATGACTCATATTATGCCTCTTTATGAAATTAAGTAAGGCGATTCACAAAAGTATTCTTTTACTAATGACTTTCAATAACGACTCATTTTATTCCTTTTTATAAGTTTAACCCGCGCTTACACACATTTAAAAATTAAACATGGCTAAAATTATCATTAAAAATATACTTTTAAAATGAAGGTGCGGCCCCACAAATTACTGTGAGATGAAAGTAAATAAAAGAGATTGTATATATAATAACGCCAATTCCTCTTTAAAGCCTAAATAAGAATATTCGAAAAAGCATTTTTCAAAGGTCATTACATGTTTTTAAACACGCATAATGTTTAGAACATGATAACAATAATTAAATTTAAACAACATAAACCTCAACATCATGTATTTGAAACAAAGACGAATACTTCGTCCAACAAAAATATATAAGTATTTGTCCAACAAAAATATATAGAAAATATTAATCGATCTTAATACTCATGTATTATAACTAGTTACATCACTGCAACAAAATAATTTCATTTTTACATTTTTAAGGTTTTTTAATTGGATTATTACTGTTTTTTATAAGTAGTTGTTTCAGGTATGATAAATATAATTTGTAAAATATATCCTAACACAAGAAGTGGACCATAAATAGAATATCGTACAGCCCAAACCAAAAATGTGTATGAGCAAATTTGTGTAGTTATTAAGTTACATCTTATAAACTGAGTAAGGTATGTTTACAAAGCAGCCAACTACTATTTATATACACTATTATATTTATAATTATAATATAATGGCCTTAGGCTGTCAAGATCGCGATCGTGATCGCGATACGCGCAGGATCGTTTTTGTCTTTGTAAGAACGAGATCGTAAGATCAGATCGTGATCCTACGATCCTACCAATTTGTCATATTTTGTAAACAAATGATATACGAGTCAAAAATAAATTCATATAATATCCTCTTGAAAATGACAAAGTTCAAATTTCAAACACCAAAGTAATAGTAAAACACAAAAAAGTCAAGTTTCAATCGTTACATTAACAATTTAGTGGAATAATATTATATAACATAGGTCCTAAATGTCTCAAAACATACGAGCCATCAACATGATTTCAAAAAAACAAACGTTTCATAAGTGGATTCCAAAACATACCCTTTGATTAGTTTAATCATAGTGAAGTAAATTAAATTAAACTATTAAACACTTTTAGACTATAATCTATTTAGAAAAGTAGAAAACTATGTGGTTTACTCATTAGACATTAATAAAACCCACGTTATTTATTTATTTATTTATTTATTTCGCCTAAGCAAGTGGAATGGACTAAAAAAAAAAAAAATGAACTCGAATCGCGTGTCGATCTTACGTGCGATCCTACGATCCTACCTCAGATGCGATCCTACCACGATCCTATACGATTTGACTGTTGTGCACGTAAGATCGTATGATCTTACGTGTCAAACTCGCGATTTTGAGTGGTGTGCACGTAAGATCATACGATCTTACGTGTAAACTCGCGAGTTTGACAGGAATTACAGCTTGTGGTTAAAAAAATAAAGCTTAAAAAGGCTATCAGCAAAACCTGGTTTTCCTTTTAATTTGGCTATCAGCAAAACCTGGTTTTCCTTTTAATTCAAATTCACTTTACACTTTCTGGTGAGTAATTATACAAAACTTACAAATCATAAGGGATCATCAAAATGCTTCTAAAGTCCACAACAACAACGTCTGAAGACTTATTTCAACACTAACGACCCTCTTAAGTACATTTCAACACTAACGACCCTCTTAAGTACATTAAAGACGTTGTAATACATCTAAGAAATGAAGACATTTAACAAAATTAGTAATTTAACTCTTTTTGGTGTATTCATTATCAACTAACTTGAGTGGTTATAGTGCAAATTCTAATGCAAGTATATTTTTTAAACATTCTAAGGTACTAATCAACTTTTTTTTTTTTTTAAGTGTTGGACCCATAACGAATGAAAGTGATATGAGCTTTGTTGATATCTTAAAGTCTAAATCAAATCAAGAGTCAATTTCCTAATATCCAACATGAATGGCTTTCCTGCACCATATATCTCTGTACCATTATCTATTTCCTCTGTTTATAAATCATTCCCTCCATCCAAATTATTTATCATATGTGATTTAGAAAACACAATCATTATCTTCCATTCATAATTTTGCTCACCACTTTAAAGTATCGTTTGCAATAGTAATGATACAGTATTTGGCGCTCAATAATTTATCCTCCACAAACAAATAATTTTGCGAACTAATCCTATCTAACCTGATTGTTCAATTAGTCTGGACTTAACCCAGGTCACCTGGTGTGCAAATACAAGTCGGTCAATCCTGAAGTCCCTATAAAGCCCAGTCCCCACCAAAACAATCGTTCAGAAAATAAGTCCTAGTTTAAGTGCACAAAACCCTCATGCAAGCCAGCCCCACAAACTAATGGGCATCTCTACTGTCTGAACACTACTAAAAAGGTATAAAGTAAAAATCATGACTACGTGGATTTTGAATGGAAGGATGATCTTTATTAGCATCGTTACTTTACCAGTTCTTACTGCAGTCATATTATACCCTTTTTTTTTTTTTTTTTTTTTTTTTTGGGTCATTTGAAGTGTGTCTGAGTGCCCTCGCCGTTTACACAGCCACTTACGTGTGCAAACCATTAAAAGGGCCAAAATGGGCAATGTATAGAAACAGTATGGAAATTAAACAAAGAGTTTACTGATTCCTAAAACAAAAAGACCTTTATACAACTTCACATAAAACTGACTGTCATGTGATCAGATAACGTCATGTTAACAGGATAGCCACGACTTCAACAGACAACAGCACATACAAATTTTTTATCTTTAAAATAATTGATACTCTATAATCAAGAAACACTCAAAAAGAAAAGGAAATTATAAAAGATATCCTCAGGATAGGCAGGAGATAATAACAGTAATCACACATAGCCATAAAGAAACATCAAAATGCTTCTAAATTCAACAACGACGTCAAAGATTTATTTTAACACTAAAGACCCTCTTAGTACATTAACGACATTGTAATACATCTAAGAAATTATCTTATCAAACTAGAAGGCAAACACAATAAAGAAAAAATAAAATAAATAAATAAATAAAAATAATAAAATAATAAAATAATAAAATAAAAAACTGAAATTTAGTGTGAATTTGACTTGGACTTCAAATTTGGTTTTCCATTTCCATTTTAGATTGAAATAATCGAATTTCGACCAGATTTACATTTTCATCTTAGTCTGAGTTGAGTTCAACCATTTTAAAGTCAAGCTCAAGCTCAACAACCTCAGTCAACTCATTTGAAGCTCTATTGGAAGTAGAAAATATATATCAGTTTATTTTTTTATGGTAAACATAATTATAAGGGTTATGTTCAAGAAATTAAGACATTTAACAAAATTAGTACAGTAATTTAACTCATTTTTGTGTATTCATTATCAACTAACTTGAGTGGTTATAGTGCAAATTCTAATGCAAGTAAATTTTTTAAACATTCTAAGGTACTAATCAACTTTTTTTTTTAAAGTGTTGGACCCATAACAAATGAAAGTGATATGAACTTTGTTGATACCTTAAAGTCTAAATCAAATAATCAATAGTCAATTTCCTAATATCCAACATGAATGGCTTTCCTGCACCATATATCTATGTACCATTATCTATTTTCTCTGTTTATAAATCACTCCCTCCATCCAAATTATTTATTATATGTGATTTAGAAAACACAATCATTATCTTCCATTCATAATTTTGCTCACCACTTTAAAGTGATCGTTTGCAATAGTAATGATACAGTATTTGGCACTCAATAATTTATCCTCCACAAACAAATAATTTTGCGAACTAATCCTATCTAACCTGATTGTTCAATTAGTCTGGACTTAACCCAGGTCACCTGGTGTGCAAATACAAGTCGGTCAATCCTGAATTCCCTATAAAGCCCGGTCCCCACCAAAACAATCGTTTAGAAAGTAAGTCCTAGTTTAAGTGCACAAAACCCTCATGCAAGCCAGCCCAACAAACTAATGGGCATCTCTACTGTCTGAACACTACTAGAAAGGTAAAAAGTAAAAATCATGGCTACGTGGATTTTGAATGGAAGGATGATCTTTATTAGCATCGTTACTTTACCAGTTACTGCAGTCATATTATACCTTTTTTTTTTTGGGTCATTTGAAGTGTGTCCGAGTGCCCTCGCCGTTTACACAACCACTTATGTGTGCAAACCATTAAAAAGGCCAAAATGGGCAATGTATAGAAACAGTATGGAAATTAAACAAAGAGTTTACTGATTCCTAAAACAAAAAGACCTTTATACAACTTCACATAAAACTGACTGTGTCATGTGATCAGATAATGTCATGTTAACAGGATAGCCACGACTTCAACAGACAACAGCACATACAAGTTGTTTATCTTTTAAATAATTGATACTCTATAATCAAGAAACACTCAAAAAGAAAAGGAAATTATAAAAGATATCCTCAGGATAGGCAGGAGATAATAACAGTAATCACACATAGCCATAAAGAAACAAGCATACAGTGGATCCAAAAATGATATAACCATTCAAGAAACCTTCTGAAGAGGGCGCTTGGGATTGCTTATTTTTAGGCAGATAAGCAGTTTAGATGTTTGGATAAACAAACTGCTTCAGTTCTGCTTATTTTAGGGCAAAATTGCAGTTTTCAATAAGCAGGTTCAGACCTGTTAGTTTAAGATGCGTATTTGAGATGAACTAAACTTATTATTTTGCCCTTGTATCCAAACGTAAAACCCTTGATGGATTATTCCTAGAACAAATTTTTTTTTTCTGGATTTTATTAGATTTTTTACAGCATAAAATCCAAACACTATTTCGCAGAGTACTTACTTTAAGGCTACCTATTCGCTTTCCTGCTTGTATGCAGAAGCATAAGCAATCCCAAACGCCCCTAAATATCCTAACAGAGGAAAAACACAGAAATAGTTGGGATGGTTTATGATTTCAAGAATCCATACTCTCGCTTCAAAAATGCAATAGTCACCTTTTTAGAATTTCATACAATAATTGCAACATTTCACATTTCAAAAAGAATCGATACCACAAATGAATCAAAGGTAATACAGTATTGCTTTGGATCCATAAATTTCCCTTTGAGAAATAATAAGACCTTTATTCTATATGCAAAGTCAAACTTCATAAATTATGGGAGGGCCAGTATATAAGAACTGCAAGCAGTCACTGAACCAAGATTGAAAACAACTTTTAAAATATGCAAAGTTCGCAGGTACATGCAACTCTTAAATGAGAAATGTGGTAAAACCTTTATTGTCTTTATGCAAACTCTACTTGTTGCAAAGAAGAAAAGAACAACCATTAAATCGACTCAAAAGAAAGATTACAACACTTTTCATCCAGCAGATAATGGAAGTATAAAAGGCCAATAAAGTAGAAACCAAGAGCCAGAACCAGACAGTAAAAACAAGTGCAAAACTCAACAACGTAACTCAGCTTGAAAGCAGTAAAATGTCATACAAACAAGGAAACCATATAGAAAATCACATAATAAAGCATGATTAAAGCAACTGGTATAATTAGAATGATCTTACGAATTTAAGAGTTCTAATCACAGTCAAAGTAGCAAATATATACGGATTTTAATGAAGGTTGTTGTAAATCAAGAAACTATGGATAGAAAAGTTACCCAAAATCTTCAGTCAAGATCTACATAAGCGTTTCTTCTAATACTGTGGTTTTCTGCTTCTTAATCCCTCTGAAAGTCTTGAGAAGCCCTAAAACAAGTACAAATTAGCATGCTGAAATGCAAATGTAGACTTAAACCAAAATAAAGATAACATATGTTTTACCTGAAGTGCTGAAACTGAAGTTATATCTTCGCCACAACCCATCTTGCCAGCATTTGCTTCAAAATACCTCCTCTGTTTGCCTATTTAAATGCGAATTGCATTTATTTGTTCCCAGAAGTCAATATTTTTCCTATATCATAAGTTCATAACATTTGTCTCTTAAGCTTGATAATGTAATTCCTTTTCGATAAATGGTTTATTCTTAGTTTAAAACACCTATGAATCTATGATTATGGAGTGCAGTACGAACGATCAACCAATCCTATCAGAACATAGGCTAGTTGGTCATGTGAAAAAGTCAATAACCATTTCTGAACACTATGCAATTGTATTTGTAGCATGATCTCGATGCTGCTTTGTTTTTTCTATGTACCTAGCTTCTAAGTTGAAATCTATTAGGCTTATTTAAGCATTTAGCAAAAACTTTTGTTAGCCAAAGAGATGCAAACTCTCTTCAACATGCTTCAGATATGTCTATTCTTTCGAATTATCCCGCAAAGGCATCTCATAGAAAGTCACGCCAAATTTGGTGTAAAAAAGGAATCTTCTTGCATCGAATTTGGTATATTCACACCAAGTTTTTCAATACATAGCAAGTTAAATACAATTTTATAAAATTATATTATGTTACTTTTTTAGTCAAGAGTTAACTTGATGTAAAATGGCATTGACAACATTGGTCAAAAATTTGGAGTTACACCAGCATTGGTGTAAAATGGCATTGACAATTGTGCCTTGCCAAGAATTGCACCTAATTTGGTTTCTTAGTTGGAGATAAAAATCGAGATGATCTAAGGGAAACATTTACTAAGTACAAAGGTGTCTAATCAAACCTGAGCTAAGGGGGTGTTTGTCTAAGCTTATGTTTATAACTTGAAAGTGAGAAGCTCATAGGCCCATGTTGAATGTTTGTATTAGCTAAAAAGTAAGTCGAAAACCTCAAATGTTAGCCTTAGCTTATGATGGTAAAATGACCAAAAAATAAAATAAAAAAAGACATGCATGTGCACTTGAAAGTTACTGGAAGGATGATCTTTATTAGTTACTATACCAGTTCTTACTACAGTCATATTATACCTCGCCATTTACTTTATCACTTATGTGTGCAAACCATTAAAATGGTCTAAATAGGCAATGTATAGAAACAGTATGGAAATCAAACAAAGTGTTTACTGATTCCTAAAACAAAAAGACCTTTATACAACTTCACATAAAACTGACTGTATCATGTTATCAGATAAAGTCATGTTAACAGGATAGCCACGACTTCAACAGACAACAGCACATACAAGTTGTTTATCTTTTAAATAATTGATACTCTATTAAAGATATCCTCAGGATAGGCAGGAGATAATAACAGTAATCACACATAGCCATAAAATAACAAGTATACAGTGGATCCAAAAATGATATTACCATTCAAGAAACCTTCTGAAGAGGGTGTTTGGGATTGCTTATTCATGCCGCTTTGAAAGCTGCCTCGTGCAAAGTGACAAAACACGAGAAAGCATGCATTGAAAATCAACACGTGTTTATTCCTTTCACGTTTGATACATTTGGTTTCCTTGCACCTGAGGCGGTGGAACTACTCAACAGAGTCCAACGAGTTATGAACAGTAATGTTATGACACATAGATCCACAAATGTAGTTTTCAAAAGAGTTAGCTTTGCAATCCAAAAAGGGCTAGCGGCGCAGCTTGTTGCTCGTTTGCCTTCAACCACTATGTAAATTCTATAGTGGTGAAATAAATCTTTGGGATTAATATTTCAAAAAAAAAAAAAAAAAAAAAAAAAAAAAGTTTGGATAAACAAACTGCTTCTGTTAGGGCAAAATTGCAGTTTTCAATAAGCAGGTGCAGACCTGTTAGTTTAAGATGCGTATTTGAGATGAACTAAAATTATTATTTTGCCCTTAACGCCCGCTAAATATCCTAACAGAGGAAAAACACAGAAATAGTTGGGATGGTTTAAGATTTCAAGAATCCCTACTCTCGTTTCAAAAATGGAATAGTCACATTTTTAGAATTTCATACCAATAATTGCAACATTTCACATTTCAAAAAGGATCGATGTCACAAATGAATCAAAGGTAGTATTGCTTTGGATCAATAAATTCCCCTTTGAGAAATGATAAAACCTTAATTCTATATGCAAAGTCAATCTTCATAAATTATGGGAGGGCCAGCATATAAGAACTGGAAGCAGTCACTGAACCAAGATTAAAAACAACTTTTCAAAATATGCAAAGATCGCAGATACATGCAACTCTTAAATGAGAAATGTGGTAAAACCATTATTTTCTTTATGCGAACTCTACTTGTTGCAAAGAAGAAAAGAAAAGCCCTTAAATCGACTCGAAAGAAAGACTACAACACCTTTCATCCAGCAGATAATGGAAGTATAAAAGGCCTATAAAGTAGAAACCAAGAGCCAGAACCAGACAGTATAAACAAGTGCAAAACTCAACAACGTAACTTAACTTGAAAGCAGTAAAATGTCATACAAACAAGGAAACCATATCGAAAATCGCATAATAATACATGATCAAAGCAACTGGTATAAGTAGAATGATCTTACGAATTTAAGAGTTCTAATCACAGTCAAAGTAGCAAATATATACAGATTTTAATGAAGGTTGTCGTAAATCAAGAAACTATGGATAGAAATGTTACCCAAAATCTTCAGTCAAGATCTACATAAGAGTTTTGTTTACTAACACTGGTTTTCTGCTTCTTAATCTCTCTGAAGATCTCTAGGAGCCCTAAAACAAGTACAAATTAGCATGCTGAAGGCCAAATGTAAGCTTAAACCAAAATAAAGATAACATATGTTTTACCTTAAGTGCTGAAACTGACGTTACGTCTTTGCCACAACCCAACTTGCCAGCATTTGCATCAAAATACCTACTCTGTTTGCCCATTTAAATGCGAATTGCATTTATTTGTTCCCCGTAGTCAATATTTTCCAATATTAGCATTTGATCATAAGTTCATAACATTTGTCTCTTAATCTTGATGATGTAATTCCTTTTCGATAAATGGTTATTCTTAGGGGGTGCTTGGTAAGATATTTAAAGGGGGTGGGGAATGGGTAAGATATTTAAAAGGGCCCACATCACTCAATATATGGTGCTTGGTTAGGGAGTGCAAAGGTATTGATTACCCCGTAGTGGGTAATCAACCATTATAGAGTAAATTGGTGGGTAAGGTATTGATTACCCATCTCACTCATTCCTTTGCATTCCCTTTCCCTTTCCCCACTTTGAACCAAGCGGACCCTTAGTTTAAAACACCTATAAATCTATGATTATGGAGTGGTACGAACGATCAACGAATCTATCAGAATATATAGGCTAGTTGGTCATGTGAAAAAGTCAATAACCATTTCTGAACACTATGCAGATGTATTTGTAGCATTATCTCGATGCTGCTTTGTTTTTTTCTATGTACCTAGCTTCTAAGTTGAAATCTATTAGGCGTATTTAAGCATTTAGCAAAAACTTTTGTTAGCCAAAGAGATGCAAACCCTCTTCAACATGCTTCAGATCTGTCTATTCTTTCGAATTATCCCGCAAGGGCATCTCATAGAAAAGAATCTTCTTGCATCGAATTTGGTATTTTTCACACCAAGTTTTTCAATACATAGTAAGTTAAATACATTTTTATAAAATTATACGGAGTATTAAGTTACTTTTATAGTCAAAACTCAAAAGTGTTAACTTGATGTAAAATGGCATTGACAACATTGGTTTAAAAATTGGAGTTACACCAGCATTGGTGTAAAATAGTATCGACAATTGTGCCTTGCCAAGAATTGCACATAATTTGGTTTCTTGGTTGGAGATAAAAATCAAGATGATCTAAGGGAAACATTTACCAAGTACAAAGGTGTCTAATCAAACCTGAGCTAAGGGGGTGTTTGTCTAAGCTTATCTTTTGGGCTTAAGCTTATGTTTATAACTTGAAAGTGAGAAGCTCACAGGCCCATGTTTGTATTAGCTAAAAAGTAAGTCGAAAACCTCAAATGTTAGCCTTAGCTTATGATGGTAAAATGACCAAAAAAAAC
>JARVZY010001499.1:0-49123 GCA_030686995.1 Artemisia argyi
CCAAGTCATGTGTGTCTTGTAAGAATTGACGATTGAATTATTTGTGAGATGTGTAAAATGAGACGGAAATAATTTTGTGAGAATGTATATATTGGTAAAAAAAATGAGACGGGAATGTATTTGTGAGGATATATATAGCCTGATTTTTAAAGATATATTCCCGTCGACATGTCGACGGGAACAATAAAGCGGGAAAATATCCCGCCCAATATTTTACCCATTTATTAAAAATGTTTATAATTAGTAATATACTCCCGTCGACATGTCGACGGAATCTTAAAACATAATAATTATTATGCTTAATCACACGTTAATTGTGGGATAAAACGTTATTAATATATTCCCGTCGACATGTCGACGGGAATATATTAGCGGGTAAATTTCGCGCCCAACTTTGGTGAATTATTGAGGCTAAAAAAATATTCTAAAAGTTTCCCGTCGACATGTCGACGGGAAAATACGATTATGAAAAATTCAACGCAGTTGGCCTCGGTCAATCGTTTTTTTTTGTTGTTTTCTGTATTATGCCGTCGACATAATGTCGACGGGAAACGGTTCGACACCTGTTCTCCTAATTCTTGTAGTGATTTTGATATTGCGAATTATCGATGCCAAACACGTGAACTTCTCTTTGAATATAGCTTCGTTTCTCGCTAACCACATTACCCAAATCGTGCACGGACCTATGAGGCACCAAAACTTTTTAGCATTGATTCCCATCCTATGATTCCAATCCTCCGAGAACTGGGCGAGGCTTGAAGGAATAATCCATTCAAGATTCCACCATCTAAAAAGAGCGGACCAAATCATAAAAAACCACGCACAATGAAGAAGAAGATGATGAACAGACTCTGTAGCATCATTGCATTTGCAGCAAATGCAATTAACTTGTTGGCCACCCGAGATAATACCCCTCGAATTAAGAACTTCTTTAATTGAAATACGCCTTTGAATTGCCAACCAATAAAAGCCTTGTACCTTGGATGGGACCTTATTGTTCCATATAAACCGAGCCCAAGATGGGACATGAAAAGATGGGTATGATAACATAATAAATAATGACCCATGAGATACTAAAGTTTATACCTGGTCAATTTCTTTCAAATTAGAAATTGAAAATAGCACAATATAATATAGGTAATTATATGTATGTTTCATCTATTTGGTTGCTTGACTTGCTTCCAAACTACTTTACAAACTCGTTGCTAAATAAAAAGAATTGTTGGCACACATTTATCCGTAGCTTCATGGTTTTGGAAACGTGCTTTAACTCATCAACTGAATTATTAAAAAGGTTGGCTAAAAAGTTAGATGACTTTGACTTCTAGTTTATCAACTAATAATAGTGATCGAATGGATGAAATGACTTACCATATCATTATATTTTAACACTGCTCTGCCAACAATAAAAAGTGTGATAGAATAATAATAATAAAGCAAATATGCTTTGATCCTTATTTGATATAGGGCTTAGCAAAAGTAACCGAAAATCAAATCGAACCGATAAGCCGAGTCGAACCAGGCAGAACCGAACCGAACCGACTTTATCCGGTTCTGTTTTCGGTTTTATATAATTATGGTTTTCGGTTTTATTTGGTTCGGTTCGGGTAAAAACCAAAAAAAATACAGTTAAAAGCGGTTTTCGGTTTGGCTAGGTTAACTTCGATTCGGTCCACCGTTTACGTTTTTCTCAAAATCGGTTTTCGGTTCTGGTCAGATTTGACCTATTGCTCAACCCCTAATTCGATATGACCTCTTTACCATATAACATCAATTACTCAATCCAAACTTAAATAATAATAATAATAATAATAATAATAATAATAATAATAATAATAATAATAATAATAATAATAATAATAATAATAATAAATAAATAAATAAATAAATCTGGGTGTATGTTTTTGGTGTTTTGAGTTTGTATTATTTTTGGTATTTCAATAGCCTTTGATCAACGGTCTACGCAAAAGAGCCGAGGAGCGTAACAAAATGTGAAGAGTAATGGCAAAAAAAATTGTAATTAATTATTAAGAGTGGCTGGGAGTGCAAATTTTGGAAACCACTAGGACTAAATTTGTAATTTCCAAAACAACAACAGTTTTAATGGTCAAGGGAGTGGATTTATTAGGCCGGTTGCAATAACGACCGAGACCGAGTCGGTCCTTGTCGGTCGACTCGGTCGTTGTTGCTGTGGGGAGAAGGTCGCGACCGATTGGGAATTGAATTTGAAGGGTAGTCGGTCCTTGTCTCGACCGAGTTTTGTTTTGGTGTTTGATCCATTTTTTGCAACTCAACTCAATTACAACCGTTTGTGAGTAAAAAAAAAAAAAAATCTTACCGTTTGAAAACTAGACGTTGGCTAAAAAAAAAAAAAAATCCCTTATAAATACACAACTAAACAACACTTCAATTCACACAATCTCACACTTCTTTCTATTAAAAATGTCTAAGAAAACACCACAACAACAAGCAAAAGGCCGGAAATCCCGTTTACCACAACAAAACATCCCGCAATTATCACCGGATTCAACTTTCCGGTTAACCGGTGTGTCACCAACCATCAATTTCCGACCTCGTTCTATTGATTACGAATCTCAACGACCTCCACAACAACAAACATTCAATCTATTTGCTATGAATCGTAATATTAATCGTCCATTTGTTCCCCCGTATCAAAACAACCAACAACCACAACAAAGCAACTCTCGTCGAAGCCAACAATCTGTGTATGGCTCCCCCGAATCGTGCTATCGTCCAACAATGGACTCATCAATGTCTTCCTACTCTAATTACCAAAATTATTCTCCGGTAAACAACATCAATCTTGATGCTTGTGATTTTATGGAACAATTAGAAAACAATCTGGATTTTTATGTTGGAACCAGTTCGGGTTATCCGAGTCAACAAGTGTCACCGGGTTATCCAGGTTCGGGTCAAAAGAAAGCGGATAAAGAGTTGGAGCAAAGGGATAAAGAGTTGGCGCTGGAGCAAAAGAAAGCGGAGCAAGAAGACAGAAGATTGACAATGGAAGAACAAAATCTTGAATTTGAGCGTCAAAAGAAATATCAAAAAGACCTCATCTTCTATTTCAAACCAATCGACCCATCTTTGCCCGCATTTCAATGACAAAAAATGCAAGAACTCAAAGACGCGATTAAGGAACAATACAACCTAGAAGATTAGTTTTTATGTTGTTAAGTTTTAATAAGTGTTGTAATATTTTTATTTTAGATGAATTAGTATGTAATTTTTTAATTATGAATGAAATTTTATTTTGTGTTAAAAAAAGAAAAAAAAAAAAATGAACTTGGTCGCCCTTACTGTGACACTGAATCGCCTGCAGGTCGCTGGAGAGAGAAAGCTGACGTGGCAGAAAAAGTAGGGGGGATTGACCCTAATAAATTTTCCTTATTGCAAGTAGCCTAAGAAATTAGACGAATATTCGCGCAAAACGATAATGTATAGCAGAAAATAATTAGACTTGTGATATCGTGTTCTAGTTCGACCCTTAATACAAAGCGTGTATTTTTTTAAATTAATATAGTATGTATTTTTGAAAAATTGTCAAGTTTAAAATTGATAAAAAAAAAAAAACATAATTGTAGTTGTCAAGTTTATAAAAATTTATCAAGTTTAAGGGGCACTTAGGGTAATTTAGGCAAACTATATTAATTTAAGTTTCAAGATTCAAGTTTCAAGAAAAGAGATACACTCTTTATAAGTAGTAGCGATAAAATACCGATAGGACTAGCTATTAGGGGTATTCATGGGATGGTTCGATTCGCTTAGTTTGAAGATGTATACTATCCATCGCGGGGCGGGTAATTTATTTTTCTACCCGAAACCGAACCGTACTAGGTGGGTAACCGGACACATGGGTACCCGAAATGAGCAGTTACTCGCGGTTCCGGTCACGGTTAACCATGAACCTAAAATGTCATTTTAATAAAACTAAAAAACATTAAATAGATTATGGTCATATTAAAGTCATTTGGTCACAATAATTGCATTAAAATAACTATACATAACATATTAACAAAAAATATATGTTTGACATTTATAAGTTACTACCACATAAATAATTTTCACGCATAGATGTTTAGTGAATGTTTACATTAGAAACAAGAAAAAGTTGTTATACAATAAAAGCAGTGCAACATTTTAATCAAATCATATACAATTATTTGAATTTTTTTTTTTTTTTTTTTTTTTTTTTTTTTTTTTTTTTTTTTGAACAAAGGCTACATTTCATTTCAAACCTCACAAATGGAGGAAGATACAACATAACAAGTTACATCGAAACATAACAAGTTAAGCCAAACAAGACATACACCATAATAGTTGTGACAGCCTACAGCAACACCATTCAAAGGTGGGGGGAATCACCCGAGTGAGCTTTGACTGATACAACCATATAAAGGCGTAGCTTGACAAAAGTACACTAAGTACAAAATACATACAAAGAAGATAAAACTAGACATCCATAAAGGAGCCGTACAAAAGCCTAACAGATCTAAAATCAAACCCCTACGCAGCAGCAAGCCGACGATAACGGACCACAACAGATCTGAGAAGAAGAGGCCGGATGCCATCGGATCTGAGCAAAAGCAGCAGTGGCAGCAGCGACAACAGCGGCATCGGAGGAGATGACTGATCTGTGGGCAAACCTTTTATTTAAAGAAAGAAAAGTACAAAAAAAGAACGGTCCCGACGGCCGGCCGTAGCCGACCGCCGGAAAAGGATCGGATTTTATGGATTAGATCGGATATAATTTTAGTGAGAAGGAGGAGAAATGTTTTAGAGAGTTTTGAATATTTAGTTAAAAACCTTAATTAATGCTTATTATAAACGGTTCGTTTCGGTTAACCGTGAATATCTAAAAATAAAAACCGAAACTGAACTATGATTATTTTTTGTTTTAGTTTTTTCGGTTTCTTCGGTTTCGGGTTGTTTCGGTTTCGAATTGAGTGTTTTGGCTCGGTTTGTGTGTTTCTCGGATTTTTTGAACAACCATGGTAGCTATGTAAAACCCAGTATATCACAAGGACTAATTAGGTAAGTTTTAGGCTATATATATATATATATATATATATATATATATATATATATATATATATATATATATATATATATATATATATATATATATATATATATATATATTTTTTTTTTTTAACAGCCGGGTACGTAGTAAAACCAAAAATCCCCCATTCTCATCTCTCAAAAAAGAAGATACAATTGAAGGTACCTAAACTGCTTTTCAATTTTGTTTTAATTCGAAGTTTATGTTTGTAGAAAACATGTTGTCTCTTTTTATCAGGAACTTTCTTTCTTTTTGTTCGATCACATGCTGTCCTTTATTTTCTGTTCTTCTTCTTTTTATCTTTGATCAAGCGTGTATTGTACTGTAAGTGACTTAGTATGTATGCATTTTGTGTCTATTTTAGTGACTTGGTATGTTAGTACTAAGTATGTTGGTAATTGTAAAGCTTGTATAGAATCAGATTATGTGTTACGTTAGTACTTAGTATGTAATTACGATTGTATGAGATACTCATGTGTTTCTATTACTTTAGGATTGTGAGGCTAAATATCCATGGAGGGTATTAAAGCTGTCGCGACAACAACTTTGGATAAATGGAGGCAGTTATGGAGGTATTACCAGATATACCTTGATAAAACAGTCCTACATGCACGTAAAAGGTGGCTCGGAACAGCAACCTTAGCATTCACCCTTGCACTGCGTGTTTTTTACCTTCAAAATGGCTATTTCATTGTCTAATGTCTTGGGGTCTACATACTCTTGTTATTGACCTCTTTTTTGACGCCATTGGTTTTCCCTAAAGTTGATGCCACTGATGGCCCCTTGCTACCTATGAAAGGCTCTGATGAGTTCAGACCATTCATTCGTCGACTTTCTGAATTTGATTTCTGGTAATTGTTCTACACTTCCACCCGTTTGGCGGTTTAGCCCCTAAGCTTTTTTTTCAATATTTTCATACTTCACTTTGTTTTCACCCCTTAATGTAGAGGTGGTAATTTTAGACCCATTGGTTATTTATGGGTCAAGTTGGGTAATATTTATGAGGTGATGAGTTTTGTTGGTTCTCCCTCTAGATTTTAGACAGGTCCAAAATGGGTCTATGATATAACATCGAGAATTGTATAACAATTAACCAACGGGTCTAGGACGTTTGAACACCTCTTTTCATTTGTCTGTCAAGGGAAATTTTTTTTGGTGAAGACCCGATGGGTCAACCCAACCCGAGACCCGTTTGACCCGGACCCATCTAGACCATACTCCTAAATGACCCATCTAGACCCACGGCCCTACCCGGCCCACTCATTTTGCCACTCATACCTTAACGTTTTTTATGTGTAATCATAATGATAGCAGAAATGAAAAATAGAAATGTCAACTCACTGAAATATGACTGATCTAACCATTCATTTAAGGGACAAAAGATTAGTGATAAAACAATTCCCCAGAAACGTTCATGTGTGAAACCGCCAAATTAATAAAAGTTTATTATGGATTAAAGCATTATAATTCTAATTTATAACAGTTTTTCTTTCTAGTAGAATGCTTTCTTATTTAACGTATTAGTGTTGCGTCAAGTTCTTTTTTATACGAAGTAACAATTTTGCTAAATTTAGAATCTCATAATGTTATAATTGCTAAATATGAAAGGTATGCCGTTACAAAGGGTTTCATCATGTCAATTTTGATGACTTTCTTCGACGTATTCTTTTTTCCCTTCTATCCGTGGCCAATGCTACTTGGTTGCTGGATTATCATGCTCGTCATTACAATAAAGTATCGTGTCAGCAGTATGATCAAATACAAATATGTCCCATTCAGCATTGGGAAACAGGTTAGTAAATCATTCCATTTTCTTGCTGTAATGAAGCTGTTTTGGGGATGATCTTATATTGATGTTTTGACAGAAATGCGGCTGGTATTAAGAAATTGTCTTCATTAAGTAGCAGTGGTGGTGGATTTTTAGCATATTGGACAGTGTATTTTTTTTATTCTGTCATAAATGAAGCTGTTAGATTTATGTGATTGTTATTGGATGTCAAACATATACTAGTTGTGTCAATGCAGTTGTGTATTTAGACACCCTTTTTTTGTCCACTGCTTTTTTTTTTTTTTTTTTAGTTAAAATATGATTTAATTAAAAGTTTAGTACACCTGAGCATGAAAACACTATAGGCGAGATTGCTAAATACACTCGAGAGGTATGTTTTGCCTTTAGGTATGCAAATCTTCCCCTACACCAAATCACAGTTGATACGAGAAGTAATCAAACTCCCTCTCTAGCACAGCTTAATGAACCCAGAGATAGACACCATGAAGAATATGAATAAGTTGGGTCTTTCCTTATCTACTTTCGTTACAATGGTACAAATTATAAACATGTCAAATACATGGATTTTAGTTCATGTATTGCAAACATCTTTAGATTAATGTAATAACTTGGCAATTATTGTCAATATATCTAAAACATTACCAGCTACTCAAACTTGGCAATTATTCTCCATATATCTAAAACAAACATGGTTACGTGAATTATTTCTTTTCAATAAGAGTGTAACTTTCTTACAAAATTTTCTATTAGTTTCATTCGTTGTAACTAAGTCATGTTTTTAACCTTTTAGTAGAGGAATTTGAAGTATTTTACTAGTACATTTTTCCTTATCTATGCATGTTACTATGTTAGTCGATATGATTTGTGAACTGCTGTCACAATATAGTATTTGATTCTCTGCTCGGGTGGACCAATGGTTTGCGCGCGCTGCTCTGCTCCCGTGGACCAAGAGGTTTAGATCGAATTATTATATGTTGAACCACAAAACACACACCACCCTTTATCTTATTTTGATGATGTTGATTAAACTTTTCAACTTCCCGTACTTTTTTTTCATTGGGTTTTATATGTAGTAAAAAATTGCTTCTTGGGCCACATTTTTATTTGGGCTGTTTTCAGTGTATACCTTAAAATTGATATATACCATAAAATTTATTTTCAAACTATAAAATTTACCATAACTTATACTTTACCAAAATTCAAAGTATAAGAATAAGTTACATGTAAAATTTTTGCCATTGTTGTCTATTTTTACCAAACATATATTTATTAAACTACACATACATTTAAATATATGAAATCAATATAATGAAACTAACCCGCCCATCGGGCAAGTCTGGATTCTAATACAATAATCAATAGAATAAACAATTAATATAGGAAGTGATCCAAAGAAACACAAAATACAAGTCAATACGTATAATAAAGTTCCCACAAAAAAACTAACTATGAAACAACGACTTATTAATTTATGCTAGGTACTTCATTTTGGTTGTGTGTAGCACAACCCTGAAAAATAATTTGAGCTGTCTGATAAAATGATTGTTTTGTGTCAAAATGTTGTACTGATAATGTAATTGTCCAACGTGTCTCGAATAAAACCGAAGAACTAAATGGCTATGCGTTCAAGTCCTGCTTATGATATGTGAGATAGATTTGTGTTGTAAACATTGTGAGATAGCTAAAATTGTAGTTCTAAAAAAGTAAAATTGTGGTGGAAATGCCATAATTCGCACCCACAAGCTTCAATACACCATTTTCTTAACTCAATCTTGCTTGAAATCAAGATTTAGGCAAACCCTAGCTTAATCTTGTGCTTGTGTGAGACGAGTTGTAACATGTGAGGATAATTTTCCTTGTTAAAAACATAAAAACATGACGCTTAGACTAAGGTTTTTGTTTCTAAAAGGTTTCCAGTATCACTTCCAAAATGCATATTAAGAGGGAAAAGTCCTAACTAATATGTGTGTTTAACCAAAATATATTAGTGGTCAATAATAAAAACAAGTGCAGTACCAGTGCGTTGCCTTGTTAAAAACATAAGAACATGACGCTTAGACTAAGGTGTTTGTTTCTAAAAAGGTTTCCAGTATCACTTCCGAAATGCATATTAACAGGGAAAAGTCCTAACTAATATGTGTGCTTAACCGAAATATATTAGTGGTCAAAAATAGAAAAACAAGTGCAGTACAAGTGTGTTGCCCGGATACACATATTTTAGATGGACGTTTAGATAAGCTAGAAAGCATTAAAATAAAAAGTTATAATGATAAGTGATATAACAAATCGATGCCGTACCATAAACAACATATATCCTACTTTAAACAACATTTAAAGTTTGAGGGATTCAACATCTTTAGAAATGGATAGCCGAGTCTATCACGATAATCGTATAGACTTATATCTCTTTGATAATAGTAAACATAATGTTTTTAGCTACAAAGGAGTTTCACATTATAAGAAGAAACACAAAATAACACCGTTAAACCATCATTCGTAATCTTCAAATTTGACAATACCTTGTGTTTTTCGAACTTGTTTTAAGATTTTATATCACAAACCTTGTTAATATCCTAAATTTCTCATCTTGATCAAGTGTTACTCATTTACCTCAGAAGACATAAAATTGCACAATTATTGCAATGAATGAATGATATACATTATATTCTGGTATATTTTCTTTATTTTATTTTATTTTTTTCTTCTTTTGGTATCTCATTAAATTAAAGTAAGGACAACAAAATGAACCTGTATCAAAGAATGCTATTCGAAAGCTTTTTATGTTAATAGGTATTTTCTTTTTCACCTATGATCTTCTAAAAGTGTGTTACCGGTGAAATTAATGCATATCTATAGATTACTGTATTACTTATATAGTTAAACTAGAAGGGTACCCGTGCGTTACAGCGGCGGGTACCCTGAAATTAAATTTTTCGGTGAACTATGCATTTTAGTTTATTATGTTTTTTTTATAATAACTTTACGGATGTCAAGAATTTTATTTAGCCCGAGCTCGTTCGGGCTTGAGCCCGTTGGACCCGTTTGGCCTGCACCCGTTCGAGCTCAAGCCCATTTGGCCCGTTACCCGTTCGGGCTTGAATAATGTGCTTTATTATTTGTATTAGTGACATTTAATGCTGGAATTGTGTTTAATTTGGTTGTACAATATGCTTGATAATTTGTATTTCTTATGTAAGAGTGTTTTAATAACTGTATTAATTGTATTTATTAACCAATTAATTAATTGATTACATTAAATAGCATCAATGTTTTTTTAATGTGTGCATTAAAGTGGTGTACACCATGCTTCTTTTCTTGTAAGTCTGAAAATTATGTGCATTAAAGTGGTGTACATTATGCTTCTTTTCTTGTAAGTCTTAAAAAATTACAAGCATGTATGCATCTTTCCTATTAAAGAAATATTTTTGGTTTTAAACATTTTAAGACTTCTAAATATAGATGTTCTAAATACATTATAAGGTAGTATAGATGATGTTACTTAAAAAAATAGTTGTATACAATTAAAGTTTATACTTGGTCAATTCTCTTTTCAAATTAGAAATTGAAAATAGCACATATATAGGTAATTATATGTATGTTTCATCTATTTGGTTGCTTGACTTGCTTCCAAAATCCAAACTACTTTATAAACTCGTTGCTAAATAAAAAGAATTGTGGGCACATTTATCCGTATAGGTTCATGTATTTGGAAACGTGCCTTAACTTATCAATTGATTTACACAACTGATTTGCACACTTTACCAATTGATTTACACACTCAAAATATTTGTGTTATGGCATTTATACCCCTACATCACTTAGTGGTGTGTACAAATCAAAATACAAATATCAAGGCTATAAATGTCATGACATAAAATTTTGAGTGTGCAAATCACTTCTTCATCTGAATTATTAAAAGGTTGGCTAAAAAGTCACACGACTTTGACTTCTAGTTTATGTGGCTTAGATCAACTAATAATAGGGTGATCGAACGGATGAAACGACTTGCCATGTCATTATATTTTAACACTGCTCCGTCAACGATAAAAGTGTGATAGAATAATAATAATAATAATAATAATAATAATAATAATAATAATAATAATAATAATAATAAGCAAATCTGCTTTGACCCCGTTAGGGCTGAGCAAAATTAACCGAAAATCAAATCAAACCGACAACTGAGCCTAATTGAACTGACCTTATTTGGTTCGGTTTTTGGTTTTTATATAATTATGGGTTTCTGTTTTGGTTTTGCTCAGTTCAGTTTAGGTCAAAACCAAGAAAAATACACCTAAAATCGGTTTTCGGTTTCGCTAGGTTACTTCGGTTTGGTTTCAGTTTCGCTAGGCTAACAAAAAATATATGTTTGAAATTTATAAGTTACTAGCACATAATTCACACATATATGTTTAGTGAATGACAGAATGTTTACATTAGGAAAAATAATAATAATAATAAAAATTGTTATACAATAAAAGCAGTGCAACAATATAATCCAATCATATACAATTATTTGAACATTTAATTAAAAACCTTAATGTGTATGATACACGGTTCAGTTCTATTAACCGTGGATATCTAAAAGTAAAAACCGAAACAAAACCATGATAAGATGGATATCTAAAAGTAAAAACCGAAACAAAACCATGATAAGAGGGTTTTCTCCGTTTCTTCGTTTCGGCTTGATTTGTGTGGTTCTCGGATTTTTTAACACCCATGCTAGGTATGTAAAACCCAGTATATCACAAGGACTATTAAGGTAATTAGGTAACTTTAAGGCTATATAATATACTTTTAACAGCCGGTAGGTCGTAAAACCAAAAATCCCCATTCTCATCTCTGAAAAAAGCAGATAGATACAACTGAAGGTACCTAAACTGCTTTTCAACTTTGTTTTAATTCGAAGTTTATGTTTATAGATGTGCTTAGTTTCTGACCCGGATTTTGGTAAAACCCTTTTTGTTTTGTTGATATAATAATTTAGTAGGATTATTTTGCATTGAATATGGAATATATGATATTTGCAGAGAATCATAGCGGGGGTGTTTGGGATTCTTTTATTTTAAAACAAAATTAATCACTTTCAAAACACAATGCCAAACACCCCTTCATTCATGCTCTGCTTCTTCTGAGTAAGTGGCACATTCATAAGGTGTTGTCCCTTGCTGCTTGTAGGAAAATTCTTTGGTGTGTGAATGGTTTATATTCTAGATATGCTGAATCGTGTTATACCTATATGCCTTGGGTACACGAAATCGTTAATCGGATAAGATGGAGTGGCAATTGAAATCTAAGCCACGAGAAATCAATCAGAAAGAAACGTTAGAGTATTGTTTTTATTATGTTCTGTAAATGAGACCACATACTACGGTTATAACCACCGACCAAATTCAATTACTTTCAAGTAAAACACAATCACCCAAAATAGTTGATAACACTAACATTCCTCCCCCATTTTAGTGTAATCATTGATTTACTAAAATACACAAACCAAACCAAACTCATGCGTAAATGAAAATGTCACTATGGATTGAATTTTCACTTAGTATATTTACACATTCTAGAAATTCGAAAATCATGAGTGTTGCTTAGCATTGAACCCTTCGATTCGTATGAATACGTGAAGATAATATACACATAGTTATTGTAATACTCCATTGTTTATAAAATTGACACTATTAAATAGCCATGTGTCCTTATCCATTGATGAGCATATAAAAGCCGAGTCCAAGCTTTTTGAAGCGGCAAAACTTCATGCTCACATAGGTAGTCCTTTTACTCTTGCACTTATACATGTAATTTTCCAAAAGAACTATTAAGAAGTTGAACCTCAGCCTAACATAATCTGCACAACTGAGCACATACCCTGGGATGATTTTGTTTAATGTGCTCTAGTCACTAAAAATGAGCTTTCCACATTGAATTCAGATCCTAGCGTTAACTAGAAGGGAACTGGGTGTCTTACCATTAGAGATTTTGATAGACTTTAATCTCAGCGCTATAGCCAACTTGTGCACTAAGTCTCGGGCTAATCCTTTTGTCAAGTGATCCGCCAAGTTTTGTTGAGTTCGAACAAAATCCACGGAAATCACTCCATTTGTAATGAGCTCCCGAACCATACTGTGTCTAATAGCCAAGTGTCTAGACTTTCCATTGTATGTCTGGTTGCATTATCACTATGAATAGAAATAGGAGAAATTGGTTTTGGCCACAATGGTATCTCATATATCAGACTCCTCAACCATGAACTCTGCTTCCATAGTTGAGTCAGTAATACAAGTTTGCTTCTTGGAAGCCCATGAGATGGCACATCCACCTAGCAAAAATACCAACGTAGAGGTATGATCTTGTGAATTAGTTATCCAACTTGCATCAGAATATCCTTCTAAAAGTGAAGGAAACCCAACATATGATAAACCATAATCCATGGTGTTAATACAAATAATGCCAAAAACATCATTTGCATTAATCGGTCTCTACTAGTTTTGATAATCACAAAATACAACACACATTACATAAAACTATGACTAATAAGTTTTTAATCGGGAAAAACTCGTTTTCGTCATCAACATCACTTAAGGTATGTACAAACTTCTACCAACTTGTGTATGTGATCAAAGGATTTAAAAACTTTACATTTTCATGTCACAAAACATTTTTACAAATGTATTTTTGTATAATTTAAAGAAATGTTTTATTAAGAAAATGTTTTCAACATTCAAAACCATAACAGCCATATTTCCCGCTCAAAACCGACAACAAAACTTCACCAGATAGTTTTTCACCACGTCAGGACAAAACGAGGAGCATTTGTCTGGACGGTCCCTTAAATAGGACGGCGGTCCCTTATCGATAAGGGACCGTCCAGCATTTAAGGGACCGTCGTCTCTTTCCTGACGCCTATAAATACAGAACTGTTTTCCTCAAGAAATCTTTACCTCTTATGCACCAAAACCTTCTGTATTCCGAAATTCTTTCTTAAACATACTCTTTGATCACATTATCAAGTTCTAGTTGTTTACAAGTGATCACACTCATCTTTCCTCTAAGTGCAAGAGAAGAACATTCGTTGTAATCAAGAAACAAAGTGTTGAAGAAGAGTTTTGCTCATCTCATCTTATTGTTGCGGATCTATCATTTCTTTCATTCATTGTTTCATGTATGTAATAGGACTTGAGTACAAGTCTTATATTGTGTATTGTGTTGTATCGTGCCATCGTGTTGGTACGAGGTGTGAAGGCACGTGGGCTTTGGTAGATTGGTTCTAGCTAGGATTAAGACTCGACATTCCGCTTAGTGTCGTTAAACTTGGTGTAAGCTTGTGTAAGGTTTGTTCCGCTAGAAGGGAGCGTATTGATATAGTGTTTGTGAAACTCTCGAGTGTGAGACTCGAGGAGTGGAGTAGGGACGAAGGAGTGAGCTTCGTGGTCGAACCACTATAAATCTTCGTGTGCCGGTTTGATCTTTCCTTTCTTTACCTTTACTTGTTTACTTATTATTGCTTATATCTATTATTGTGTTGATTTCACGTAAGCTTCGAATCGAACCTTTTTGTCAAACTCAATTTGTAAAGTCAATTTTATAAAAACGTGATCAATAACGGTGAAACTATTCAACCCCCCCTTCTAGTTTCTACAATTGGTATCAGAGCTTCATTGCTCAAGGATTTTTAAAATATAATGTATTTTAAAACTTGAAACGATCAATGAAATTTGAAAAATATCAAGAAGGGCAGTCTATGCAAAGACCACCACTCTTTGAGGCTGATAGTTTTATTTATTTGAAAACTCGATCCGAAACGTATGTGAAATCAAAAGGTCTTGATCTTTGGCATGTTATTACAATGGGTGACTTTAAACCTATTGATTTTAATCTTGAAACTAAACAAAATAAAGTTGTTCCTTATGACAAACAAAGTGATACTCTTAAAAAGAAATTAGCTAAAAATGATGAAGCAAAAATGGTCATTTACAATGCTTTGCCTAAAAAGGAATTTCAAAGAATTTTTATGTGCAATACGGCTAAAGATATTTGGAAAACTTTGTTAGTCACTCATCAAGGTAACAATCAAGTCAAAGACAATAAGATCGATCTTTTGGTTCAACAATATGAAAAATTTATCATACCTGAAGATGAATCTATAGATAGTTCATTTGCTAGATTTAACACCATAATCACGAGTTTAAAAGCACTCGATGAGGAAATTTCTGTCAAAAGTTTCTTTAGGAAATATCTCAGGGCTTTACATCCGAAGTGGAAAGCAAAGGTCACGGCGATTGAAGAATCCAAAGACTTGGCATCTTTATCATTAGATGAACTCATTGGTAACTTGAAGGTCCACGAGTTAATCATCAAAAATGATTCCGATATTGTAAATAGTAAGGTGCAAAGAAAATCAATTGCATTAAAAGCTAAAAAGGAATTAAGTGATGATGAAGACTCAAGCTCGGAAAGTGATGACGAAGAGTATGCATTGGCGGTTAGAGATTTCAAGAAATTTTTTAAGTGAAGAGGAAGATTTGTAAGACAACAACGAGAGGAAAAGGAAGCTCCTCAAAAAGCTCGTGAAGATAGATACATCAAATGTGAGAAGAGATGTTTTGGATGTGGTGATACAAGACACTTAGGTGTCGTTTGTTTTTTCAGAGCTTTTACCTCTTCATCTGCAAACCATGTCTGCAGAAGAAGAGGTGCACATAAGCTCTTCATCTACAAGAAGAAGACCGTTTGTTTTTGTGCTGTTGAAGTACTTCTTTCTTTCTTTCTTTTTTTCACTGGTATTTTTTATGCTATTAAAATACTTTTTTTCCCTTCCTTTTTCTTTTTCACTAATTTTTTTTACGTTTTTGTCCGTTTTGTTACGTTTAGGTACGTTGTTATGTTTTTTACGATTTCGACCGTTATTTTACGTTTTTTCTGTTTATTTACCACTTCATCCGTTTTTTTTACGTTTTCGTCTGTTTTTTTACGTTTTCATCCTTTTTTTTTACGTTTTCGTATGTTGTTTTACGTTTTCGTTCATTTTTTACGTTTTGGTACATTTTTTTTACATTTTCAAACGTTTTTATGTTTGTCTTTTTTAAAATTTTTGCCTTTTTTTTTACATTTTTGTTTGTTCTTACGTTTTCGACCGCTTTTTTACGTTTTCGTCTGTTTTTTTACGTATTCATCCATTTTTTAAAGTTTTTTACGTTTTCGACCTTTTTTACTTTTATGCCAGTTTTTTAGGTTTTCATCCGTTTTTTTACGTTTTCGTCTGCTCTTTACGTTTTGACCTTTTTTACATTTTCGTCCGTTTTTTTTACGTTTTCGTCTGTTTTTTTATGTTCTTGTCTGTTTTTTTACATTTTCATCCGTTTTCATATGATTTTGTATGTTTGTACGTTTTTTACGTTATTGTAAAAAGAAGGTCGAAAACGTAATTAAATACGAAAATGTGAAAAAGATATAAGAAAAAGTAAAAATCGGTTGAAAACGTAAAAAAACAGACGAAAATGTAAAAATAAATAAAAAATAAAAAATAATAAAATAAAATAAAAAGCAAACAAAACGTAAAAAACAGACAAGAACAGATGAAAATATAAAAAATACAAAAACTTAAAAATAACGGACAAAAACGGACTAAAACAAATGAAAACGTAAAAAAAAAGACGAAAACGTAAAAAAATAAGCGAAAACGTGAAAGAACGGGCGAAAACATAAAAAACGGACGAAAACGTAAAAAACTGACGAAAACATAAAAAAAATGGTGAAAACGTAAAAAAAACGAGCGAAAAAGTCAAAAAATGAACGAAAACGGGCGAAAACGTAAAAAAATAGGGGAAAAGGTAAAAAAATAGACAAAAGCGTAAAAAAACGGGCGAAAACGTACAAAAACGGACAAAAACGTAAAAAACAGACAAAAACGTAAAAAAAACGGGCGAGAACATAAAAAAAATGGACGAAAACGTAAAAAAATTGGAGAAAACGTAAAAAAATGGACGAAAACGTAAAAAAAACGGCGATGAACGTTAAAAAACGGACGAAAACGTAAAAAATGGGAGAAAACGTAAAAAAATAGACGAAAACGTAAAAAAAGGGCGAAAACGTGAAAAATGGACGAAAACGTAAAAATTCGGTCGAAAACGTAAAAAACCGTCGAAAACGTAAAAAAACGAACGAAAACGTAAAAAAACAAACGAAAACGTATAAAAACAGAAAGAGATGTAAGGTTTGTGAAAGAAGAGGCAAGAAGTGAAAGAAGAGGTAAGAAGTGAAAGATAATGTCTGAAATTTAGAAGAGGAAAGAAGTGAAAAGAAGCACTTATGTCTGCAAAAAAACAAACAAAAACCTCTGCCCTCCTGCAGACAAAAGAAATGAAAAGAGGAAAAAAGTGCTTATTTTGAAAAAATAAACGACACCTTAGTTGGAGATTGTCCACACCAAACTAGGGACAAAAACCAAAGGGCATATGTTAGCGGTGCTTGGAGTGATGGCGAAGAAGATGATAAGAATGAGACTTGTCTAATGGCCGGATCTTCAAAAGAGGTACGTACCGAAACCGATTTCCACAATTTTGATATTTGCTCACTAGATTCTCTTAATTTAGATAATGAATATGATAAAATTTGTGAAGTGAGTCAAAAGATAATTGTGAAAAACAAATCTCTAAAATCCACCAAATCTAAATTAGAAAAAGAGATATTGGAATTAAAAAAGATGTTATCTAGACTTGAGAAAGGTAAAGAAATCGTTTCGGAGTGTAAAACGTGCAAACTTCTTAAAATCGAAAATGAGGAACTCAAAGAGGAAGCCTCAAAATTAAATAAGTTTGAAAAGAGTACTCACTCTCTTAGACAACTAATAGGAGTTCAAAAGGCTTCCGACGATAAAACCGGTATAGGTTATAACTTTTTTGAAGCATCACCAAACATATCAAAACAAATAAAATTTTTGAAATCTCAGTCGGACCTGGCTACTGGAGACGGTCCCTTAAATCCACCCGACGGTCCCTCACCTTTAAAGGACCGTCCCCAGTAAGGAAGACTGTGATCTTACTCGAAGTCACTACAGATTCTGGTTCAAAACTGTCAATACTAGAAAACCAGAAATACCCATTGCTAGTATAGCAGAAGTAAAACAATTCTATAGACCAATACTAAAACCCGGACTAGGTTACAACAAACCAACTATAAGATCTACACCTCCATCCCCTAGGAGAACAAATATACCAAATAGATAAACTGGATAAAAACCAGCTAAATATAAAAATCATTATAAGAACCACTCCATGAATTGGAAAAATGATTTCCCTCCTATGGGATTAAACTCACCATTTCCACACCCTAGACAAATGCAACAAATGTATAAGATGTTTGGCGCTAACAACTTTGGACCCATGAGATATTGGGACCATATGTTTGAGTTTGTCTATGTTATCATTTAGATATGCTTGGGAATTGGCCTGGAGCCCGACGAATGGGTCAAGGATAGCGGATGCACTAATCACATGACGGGTAATCGCAAGATATTCTCATCATACAATGCATGTACTGGAGGTAACGTTACATTTGGTAGTAAGCTCAAGGGCAATATCATTGGCAAAGGTAAGATCACTCATAACTCTCTTACTATTACCAATGTAGAACATGTGGATAACCTAGGTTTTAATTTGCTTAGTATTAGTCAAATCTATGATAATGGTTGCAAGGTAATCTTTTCCAAAGACGCTAGTGAGATAATTAAGAGCAGAAAAGTTATTGCAAAAGGAATTAGAAAAGGTAACCTATACGTAATGAAAACTAGTAACAAACCTAGTGAGAACATATGCTTAGCTACGGTTAATGATAACTCTATTTTATGGAATAGAAGATTAGGACACGCCAACATGCGTCTATTACAATCATTGTCTTCTAAGGATCTAGTTAAAAACCTTCCCAAACTTAGGTTCGATCAACACTTTTGTGATGCCTGCAAGGTTGGAAAACAAGCTCACTCCAGTTATAAACCTAAGAACATGATCTCAACATCTAGATGTCTAGAACTTCTTCACATGGATCTCTTTGGTCCTTCCGCCATACGGAGTTATGGAGGAAATATCTACACCCTTGTGATCGTAGACGATTACTCTAGGTACACTTGGACTAGGTTTCTGAAAAACAAGACTGAAACTTTCGATCAATTCAAAATATTTAGTAAGAAAATTCAAAATCGATTTGGATGCAACATAGTTTCCATCAAAACAGACCATGGGAGAGAATTTGACAATGAAGTTCAATTCGGAGCTTATTGTGATACTAATGGTATTACTCACAATTTCTCGGCTCCACGAACTCCACAATCAAATGGGGTAGTCGAAAGGAAAAATAGAACCCTACAGGAAATGAGTAGAACCATGCTCAATGAGCAATCGATTCCTCAAAAGTTTTGGTGTAATGCCGTTGATACATCCGCTTATATTCTTAATAGAGTTTTAATTAGACAAATCATAGGAAAAACCCCCTATGAAATTTTGAAAGGTAGGAAACCTTCCCTAGATTACTTTAGAGTGTTTGGTAGCAAATGCTATATTCTAAACACCAAAGACTATCTCACCAAGTTTGACCCAAAGTCTTACGAAGGTGTATTTCTAGGTTACTCTTAAACTAGTAAAGCCTACATTGTCTTAAACAAGGAAACAATGGTCGTCGAAGAATCACTCAATGTGACATTCGATGAGAATCCTCCTCCATCTAAAAATTCACCTTTGGTAGATGACGATTTGGATGAAGAAAACACTATATTTGAAAACATGAAAAACCTAGACATATCTCAAGAAACCATCGAAATAGGTGAAACTTCAAATGTTAAAGAATCTAAAAGCCACCCTTTAGATAACGTCATAGGAAGCCTAAACCAAAGAACCCTTAGATCACAAGTTCAAAAAAATAGCAACTTCTTTTGTTTTGTTTCAATCATTGAACCTAAAAATGTCAATGAAGCATTGAAAGATGAAAGTTGGATCATCGCAATGCAAGAAGAATTAAACCAATTTAAATCTAATGATGTTTAGATGTCAGTACCAAGACCTAAGAATATCACAATAATAGGGACTAAGTGGGTATTTAGAAACAAACTAGATGAAAATGGTATTGTATCTAGGAACAAAGCTAGGTTAGTAGCACAAGGCTATAATCAATAAGAAGGAATTGATTATGAAGAAACCTATGCACTTGATGAGTGCTCAAACACTCATCATTTTTGATTAAATCTGAACTGCAAAACATTTAAAAACAATAAAAAAGGCATCAAAATACTGAAAATATCTCAGGGATTGTGTTTTATATGTTTCAGATGCAAAATGAGCAAAAACAGATGAAAAATGAACAAAGTTTGCATAATTGGCAGTTTCAGTCCCCCAACTTTCAATAATTAGCAAAAATAGTCCCTGAGCACTTATTTTAAAAGAAAAGTCACCAAAGGTCCTTTTGAAATCATAAGTTGTCATATCTAGTCCTTTGGTGAAAAAATTCCAAAAGTTTTGAGAATTTACAAATTTAGTCCTTGGAATTTTACTTTTGGCAGATTTGGTCCCTAGTGGGAAATTTTTGGAAGAAAAATCATTTTTTGGTCCTTGGAAACTCAAAGGTTATCATAAATAGCCTTTTGATGAAAAGTTTGAGGAAAATGCAAGTATAGTCCCTGGACTTTCAAAAATGACAATTTTGGTCCCTAGGGTTTTAAATATTGGAAAATTACATTTATGGTCCTTGGGTTAATGAAAGATGGCAATTTTGATCCTTGTAATAACTTTGGAACAGTTACATTTTCCACCCCTCAACTTTTCAGAAATTACACATTAGGTCCTTGTGATATTCTAAAAGCTTGAACCAAATGGACCTTTCTTTAATACTAAACCCAACAACAAACCAACTCACCCATTAATAAATCCCAAGGCCCATTCCCACAGCCCAACTCCCCTACCCGTTTATTATCACCAGGGTCAAACAAGTGGTCAAACCGACCACTGTTCATCCCCTACATCCTTCCCCCTTTCCTGCTTCCATGTCCTCCCCTCCTCCATGACATCTCCACCAAACACTCAACCTCCACCTCTCATGTCCCCTCCTCATTAATATTGCCCAACTACCAAACCAACCATCACCAAACCCACTAAACCTGTCCAATTTCCATTTCCCGCCAAAAAAACAATTCAACGGCTAGGATCCATACAAGGGATCCTACGGCCCCAAATTTAAGTGGGAAAGGCGGAGGAAGTCTCCAAGGTGTATAAAAGAAAAGAATAAAGAAGAATAGAGGAGTAATTAGTTTAGTTTAGTTTTTAGCTATGTCGTACTAGTGTAGTTTTTGCCATTTTCAGTTGTAAGCTTTGTTTTTCTCATGTAATTTCAATTACTTCTGTAATCTAAACCTATTCCAATCTTTTAATTTAAATTTGCTTTTGAAAATTCAAATTTGGCATATTTAAGTGAAAGTGACAAATTCATTTAAATTTGTTAAAAGTTGTTGTTTCCTATTTGTTTAAGCTCATTTAGCTTATCTATAAGCTCCCTCAAGTTCCTGATTAATTACAACAGTTGTAGTTTCAAAAATTCAAAAATACAAAAAATTAGAATAAAATAAATAAAAAATAAAAAATCAGTTTCAAGGGAGAAGGAAGCCAAGGAACCTGTGGATTTTGGATGTTCTTATGGTTTAGAACTCCTAGGGAAGTAATAGGCTTGTGGTTTGTTGCCATGGTCCACTATCTCAATTGACTGCCATTGTAAGCATTTCCATTTTTTTTGGTATTCAAAGTTTATGTACTTTATGTGTTGCTCATTTCAGTTCCTTTATGCTCATTATAGGTTAATGTAAGACTTAAATTCAGTTTCATGTTTGTAGAATCCCATTTGCCTCACAAATCTTTCAAACAGTCAACATAAAGGGGTGTTTGGATTCTGGGTGTAAACCTTGTTAAAACTTGTTTCAGTAGTAGCCTTAGGTTTACTCAACTCACAATAGGTGATATTAGACTAGTAATAACATAAAATTCAGTTCTTAAGAGTTAAATAGTCAAAATTAATTTTAATCCCACTTATTTGCTTACTGTCAAGTGATTTGATCCCATAAACCCTCACATTAGCTTGAACTTTGAAGCTTTAGCTTATAATAGCTTTATCCTAGCTTACAAACATGTTTTCAGTTCATTAGGAATGATCAAAATCCAAAATAGTCAAATTTCAAGTTTACATAAAAAGTCAAATTGACCAATTGGGTAGAAATCCACTTTTTGTGGGAATTTTAGGGAATTTTGTGTTGTGATTTAGGCCTGAGCTTTTCACATACTGTACTCTACCAGCTTATCTTTAGAAATTCACCTTGTCCTTATTTTTAAGATTTTTATTGAGCTTATTGAGTTGGCTTAAAGTAGGCTGCAGGGCAATGGCTTGCCATGCACACAGACCCTGACCAAGTCACCCATTTTCAATAAGCCATAAGTTGTTCATTTGTGGGCCCCATAGGCTGCTTATTGGCTTTTTAGAAAGCAAATAAGCCCTACTTTTAGGTTCTAGGCTCATTTCAAGTTTTGTGGCTTATTTCATAGGCCTGCATGCCCCATCTATTTTGTCCATTTCTGAATATAAGCTGAGCATTTTGCTTTTGTACCCATCTTTCAAGCCCTCCCCTGACTTCATTTTGGGTCCCATGGCCAGCTTATTAGTTTTCTAGAAAGCCAATAAGCTCAGCTTATTGGTTCCTCTTTCACTTTTGGCTTCCAATTCCACCTAGTGGGCCGCACAGGCCTGCAAAGTGGGGCCATTGTCCTGTTGCTACTCAGTTTTTAGCTTAGGTACTTGTTGCTTATTTCCTGCTTATTGCTTGTGCTTATTTCATTGCTTAGTCTCATTTCAAGTTCCTTTTACTTAAGTGTAGCTTAATTACCCCTTGGTTCAACCTGTGTGGCTTATTACAAGCCCTTTCAAGTTCATCACAAATCCTAATAAGCTATAAAGCCCAAGCTGATAAGCATATGGGTTTCCATTTGCTTATTTACAAGCTTCCAGCCTAAGTCCCTTTTTTAAAGTTGTATATTTTAAGTTTTTAAAGAGTTTTGTAAAAGAAAATTTTAGAAAAGTCAAAATAAAATAAGTGATAGCTTCTATTTAAGCCTCTTGGCTTATTTTCAGCTTATTCATTAAGCACTTCTCATTTTTATAATTTTCATAGCTTCCTGTAGTCATAAAATAATTTTAGGAAAATTTTCATATTTTTCACTGTTCATTTGCTATTTTTCTTAATTTAATTTAGTTTTAGTAATTAATAAATAGTTTTTAATTAGTAATAATTATTTAAAAAGTCTAGAAAATATATTTTCTGTTTTAAAATTAGTTTTATATTATTCTTTTATCACTAGGATTGTAAAAATGTAATTTTCATACCCGTAGGTATTTTATTTCTATAAAACTCGCGTTTTATTCCGTACGTCAACGTAAATTTAAATCAGACGTACGTGTTTTTAAGTTTTAAACGTTTCCGGGTTTTCTAATTTTACAATCTTGTTAATATAGCTTATTTAAGCTATTTCCTTGTATAAATCAGTAGTATAATCATTCACAACCCTTTCCTGTCCAAATTCACCCGATCACAAACTCGTTTTGAATACAATTCACACCTTGTCGGGACATAACGACCAGGGGAAACCCCTATACTTTCACGGAGATTGACTTTAGGCAGTTTGACCTTGTTGACCATTCACTTTGGTTGATTTGGACTGACCGTTTAGGCTCAATCATTTTGGCGCCGCTGCAGGGGAGGTTGTGCGCGTTATTCTAAACGGTCAGGTTAGTGAATCTGGATATACACCCATTGTATATTTACCCATCTTTGTTCATATTTTTCTTATTATTATCATATAAAAACAAAACAGTTCCTGAAAACATTTTAAAATCAGTTTTCAACGAACACAAAAAAACCCAAAAAGATTTTCTTTCTTATTTTTATAAAATGTTTATCTAAAACTCCAAAAATATTCACCTTTACCCTCATACATTTTTTATTCTTCATTCCTTACCCTCCCAAACCTTTTGATTCTTTCTATGTCTCATCCACACCTTCTGATTTTTCAATGGTGTGGTAGTCCTCATAATGGTGGTAATTGCCCCAGTTGTGGCATGGTAAAGCCAGGAAACGGGTCTGTCTATAACCAGGATCCCTATTCCTACCATGACACGACTGATTTATTCTATCAGCTACCACACCATGAGACTCAGCAGTTTTACTGTTGTGAGTACTGTGGTGGTTCACACTACAGTTCTGATTGTCAATCGGGAAACACGCTTGTCTATGAGCAGTTTCCTGATAACGATTATGATTGCAGTACATACGACTCACAGCCACATCAGTTTTACTGTTGTGAGTACTGTGGAGGTTCGCACTCCAGCTCCGATTATCAAACAAGAAATCCATTTCCTTGTAACAATTTTGACACATCGTATTATGACGAACCTCCACCTCAGCCAATTCCTCAAAGTCTTCTACTTGATCTTTTGGATTTAGTGAAAGATTTAAAAGGAATCATATATACCCCAGATAATCCAAATCAAAAATCGATGGAAGAATTGCTAGCTGAAGAACAGGATGCTAAAATAAATTCCCAAGATGCCATTGAGAAATCTATTAGGGAATCAATTGAAAAAGAAAAAGCAGCCAGATCTAGCTCTCGATTTCATTTCATTCCTGATGACAGTGATGATGAAGATACACTTGATATTCTTCAATTTTATAAAGATTCATCAGATGAAATTCCATCAGTTGAGATTCCATCTCAATCTACTGTTATCACACCCGAGGTTCCCACTCACTCTTTGAGCATGGGGGACGAGCATCTTGACACTGTTCCTGAAAAGGAATCGGACAAATTCATAAAGTCTAGTGTTGAGAACCTTGTCCCAATCCCAAGAGAGTCACGGGGAATTCTTGATCATATGTGTGATATACCTCCTCCTCTTGTCTTCCCGAATGATGATGTTGAGATGTTCTCCGATTCTAATGATGACGATTCGTTATCTTGTGGAGACATCATTTATATGGAAGAATTACCTTCTGAGCTAGTTAGCTTAGAAGAAGAGAATGATGAGATTGACACTGAAATCAAGGATGAAGCACTTCGTGCAATATTATTGAATGTCAATCTCCTCATTTCTAAAATCGAGGCTTTCAATATTTAACCTATTTCATCTCCTATCCCCATTAAGGATAGTGACATTTTTTCCGATGATCCTATACCGGAATTTGAAGCCTTTCATTTTGATCAGATGTGAGAGAAGATTAGTGGCAGTACCACTTCTCATTCTCAAATTTCTCTCCCCGTGTATGATTCATTCACCTTCGAGGAGTTCTCCTGTGAACTCACTCATATCATATCTCCACCGGAGTATGATAACTTTTACTTTGATCTAGACAAATATGATCTTTGTGTTCCGGAGGAAAATATTCTCAACCTTGAGAATTTGCTTGATATCAAAATCCCAACCCTCCCTCCCATAATATGTCTAGATCATATGAGTTTCAATGATAAGATTCATGATATACCAATTATGAATTCTCTTTCTGATGATGATGAGTCAATCTTGATTGTTATCAAGATTTTCCTTCCATTTTTCACCTACCGGGTGACTTCTCCTGTTCTTCATTCCTTTGGGAATGAAGACATTATCTTTGACCCCGGCATCACCGCTTATAGTTTATACTATTTAAATCCGGGAATATATCTCATCGGTGTGGAACTTTCACGTGCTTCAAATGTTTGTCCAAACATCTTGAATGAAAGTCCGATGGAGATTGTCTCTTCCACATCTTGCTCCCCCAAGAACAAATGAATTCGGGGTCCAGTCAAGCTAGCGACTCGGTAAACAAAAACAGTAGCATGTATATGGGGTTTTCACCCTAAGTGTGGGGGAGTCCCCCTGCTGTATTACCATGTATATATATCAATAAATAGAAATAAAGTGAAAAAATGGTATTTCCACATTTAGCTCGTAATGTTGCCCTTTTACGTTCAAAGAGTCGGAATAATTGCGGGGACTTTGAATATTGAGGACAATATTGAATTCTAAGTGTGTGGGGGGGGGGGGGGGGGAATTCTAGCGAATTTTATTACATTATATCTTCTAGTACCCCCGTTTTTGGCCAAAATTTTTAAAAATAATTTCAATTTATTTCAAAATTTTTTGTGGTTATCAGTCTGCCATGTCTAACTGAAAAATGGATTAGCTAATCCAGCAAACGGCTCTTGGTAAAGATAACTCAAATCCGTTTCCGGCTGACAATTTGCCTAAAATTGTATGGTGTTCAACTCACCATATCCTAAAAAGTAAAAGAGTTGGCTAGCCCGCAAGGTTATGGCTTGTGGTAAAGGCTGTGGTAAAGGCAGTGGAAAGCCATAATTGTTAATCAACTCACCAAGATGTTGACTGTGTCCATCAAGAGTTGGCTAGTCCAGAAGCAAACGGCTTCTGGTAAAGACAAATAAAAACCATTGAAAGCTGGTGGTTTCCTCAAAATCACATGGTTATCGGTGTACCATAGTTCTTACTTGAACTAAAACATTTGGCTACTCCAGAAGTAATGGATTTTGGTAAAGAGACTCAAATCCATTAAGTTTTCGCAAAAGATTGCTAGGGACTAGCAATAGTTTAATGTGGGGGATTAATGAGTGCTCAAACACTCATCATTTTTAATCAAATCTGAACCGCAAAACATTTAAAAACAATCAAAAAGGCATCAAAATACTGAAAATATCACAGGGATTGTGTTTTATATGTTTCAGATGCAAAATGAGCAAAAACAGATGAAAAACGAATAAAGTTTGCATAATTGGCAGTTTCACTCCCCCAACTTTCAAAAATTAGCAAAAATAGTCCCTGAGCACTTATTTTAAAAGAAAAGTCACCAAAGGTCCTTTTGAAATCATAAGTTGTCATATCTAGTCCTTTGGTGAAAAATTCCAAAAGTTTTGAGAATTTACAAATTTAGTCCCTGGAATTTCACTTTTGGCAGATTTGGTCCCTGGTGGGAAATTTTAGGAAGAAAAATCATTTTTTGGTCCTTGGAAACTCAAAGGTTATCACAAATAGGCTTTTGATGAAAAGTTTGAGGAAAATGCAAGTTTAGTCCCCGGACTTTCAAAAATGACAATTTTGGTCCATGGGGTTTTAAATATAGGAAAATTAGATTTATGGTCTTTGGGTTAATGAAAGATGGCAATTTTGATCCTTGTAATAACTTTGGAAAAGTTACATTTTCTACACCTCAACTTTTCAGAAATTACACATTAGGTCCTTGTGATATTATAAAAGCTTGAATTAAATGGACCTTTGTTTAATACTAAACCCATTAACAAACCAACTCACCCATTAATAAATCCCAAGGCCCATTCCCACAGCCAAACTCCCCTACCCGTTTATTATCACCAGGGTCAAACAAGTGGTCAAACCGACCACTGTTCATCCCCTACCTCCTTCCCCCTTTCCTGCTTCCATGTCCCCCCTCCTCCATGATATCTCCACCAAACACTCAACCTCCACCTCTCATGTCCTCTCCTCATTAATATTTCCCAACTACCAAACCAACCCTCACCAAACCCACTAAACCTGTCCAATTTCCATTTCCAGCCAAAAAAACAATTCAACGGCTAGGATCAATACAAGGGATCCTACGGCCGCAAATTTAAGTGGGAAAGACAGAGGAAGTCTCCAGGGTGTATAAAAGAAAAGAAGAAAGAAGAATAGAGGAGTAATTAGTTTAGTTTAGTTTTTAGCTATGTCGTACTAGTGTAGTTTTTACCATTTTCAGTTGTAAGCTTTGTTTTTCTCATGTAATTTCAATTACTTCTGTAATCTAAACCTATTCCAATCTTTTAATTTAAATTTGCTTTTGAAAATTCAAATTTGGCATATTTAAGTGAAAGTGACAAATTCATTTAAATTTGTTAAAAGTTGTTGTTTCCTATTTGTTTAAGCTCATTTAGCTTATCTATAAGCTCCCTTAAGTTCCTGATTAATTACAACAATTGTAGTTTCAAAAATTCAAAAATACAAAAAATTTGAATAAAATAAATAAAAATAAAAAATCAGTTTCAAGGGAGAAGGAAGCCAAGGAACCTGTGGATTTTGGATGTTCTTATGGTTTAGAACTCCTAGGGGAGTAATAGGCTTGTGGTTTGGTGCCCTGGTCCACTATCTCAATTGACTGCCATTGTAAGCATTTCCATTTTTTTTGGTATTCAAAGTTCATGTACTTTATGTGTTGCTCATTTCAGTTCCTTTATGCTCATTATAGGTTAATGTAAGACTAAAATTCAGTTTCATGTTTGTAGAATCCCATTTGCCTCACAAATCTTTTAAACAGTCAACATAAAGGGGTGTTTGGATTCTGGGTGTAAACCTTGTTAAAACTTGTTTCAGTAGCAGCCTTAGGATTACTCAACTCACAATAGGTGATATTAGACTAGTTATAACATAAAATCCTGTTGTTAAGAGTTAAATAGTCAAAATTACTTTTAATCCCACTTATTTGCTTACTGTCAAGTGATTTGATCCCATAAACCCTCACATTAGCTTGAACTTTAAAGCTTTAGCTTAGAATAGCTTTATCCTAACTTACAAACATGTTTTTAGTTCATTAGGAAGGATCAAAATCCAAAATAGTCAAATTTCAAGTTTACATAAAAAGTCAAATTGACCCATTGGGCAGAAATACACTTTTTGTGGGTATTTTAGGGAATTTTGTGTTGTGATTTAGGCCCCGAGCTTTTCACATACTGTACTCTACCAGCTTATCTTTAGAAATTCACCTTGTCCTTATTTTTCAGATTTTTATTGAGCTTATTGAGTTGGCTTAAAGTAGGCTGCAGGGCAATGGCTTGCCCTGCACACAGACCCTGACCAAGCCACCCCTTTTCAATAAGCCATAAGTTGTTCATTTGTGGGCCCCATAGGCTGCTTATTGGCTTTTTAGAAAGCCAATAAGCCCTAATTTTAGGTTCTAGGCTCATTTCAAGTTTTGTGGCTTATTTCATAGGGCTGCATCCCCATCTATTTTGTCCATTTCTGAATATAAGCTGAGCATTCAGCTTTTGTACCCATCTTTCAAGCCCTCCCCTGACTTCATTTGTGGGTCCCATGGCCAGCTTATTGGTTTTCTAGAAACTAATAAGCTCAGCTTATTGGTTCCTCTTTGACTTTTGGCTTCCAATTCCACCTAGTGGGCCCCACAGGCCTGCAAAGTGGGGCCATTTGGCCTGTTGCTACTCAGTTTTCAGCTTTGGTACTTGTTGCTTATTTCCTGCTTATTGCTTGTGCTTATTTCATTGCTTAGTCTCATTTCAAGTTCCTTTTACTTAAGTGTAGCTTAATTACTCCTTGGTTCAGCTTGTGTGGCTTATTACAAGCCCTTTCAAGTTCATCACAAATCCTAATAAGGTATAAAGCCCAAGCTGATAAGCATTTGGGTTTCCATTTGCTTATTTACAAGCTTCCAGCCTAAGTCCCTTTTTTAAAGTTGTCTATTTTAAGTTTTTAAAGAGTTTTGTAAAAGAAAATTTCAGAAAAGTCAAAAATAAAATAAGTGATAGCTTTTATTTAGCCTCTTGGTTTATTTTCAGCTTTTTCATTAAGCACTTCTCATTTTTATAATTTTCATAGCTTCCTGTAGTCATAAAATAATTTTAGGAAAATTTTCATATTTTTGACTGTTCATTTGCTATTTTTCTTAATTTAATTTAGTTTTAGTAATTAATAAATAGTTTTTAATTAGTAATAATTATTTAAAAAGTCTAGAAAATATATTTTCTGTTTTAAAATTAGTTTTATATTATTTTAGATTTTTCCAAGTTTAAATTTTATTTTTCTAAGTTAATTTCATAATTATTTGTATTTTAGTATTATTTAAATAATTAAAAATAATTAGGAAATTAGTAATTAATTAATAATAATTATATAAATAGTGTAAAAATTAATTTTAATTTTCTAAAAATCTTCATTTATCAATAGGATTGTAAAAATGTAATTTTCATATTCGTAGGTATTTTATTTCTATAAAACTCGCGTTTTATTTCGTACGTCAACGTAAATTTAAATCAGACGTGCGTGTTTTTAAGTTTTAAACGTTTCTGGGTTTTCTAATTTTACAATCTTGTTAATATAGCTTATTTAAGCTATTTCCTTGTATAAATCAGTAGTATAATCATTCACAACCCTTTCCTGTCCAAATTCACCCGATGACAAACCCGTTTTGAATACAATTCACACCTCGTCGGGACATAACGACCCGGGGAAACCCTATACTTCCACGGAGATTGACTCTTGGCAGTTTGACCTTGTTGACCATTCACTTTGGTTGATTTGGACTGACCGTTTAGGCTCAATCAACACCCGTAGATAGACTTGAGTCCATTAGGATATTATTCGCATATGCATGCGCATTAGATTTTAAGTTGTTCCAAATGGATGTGAAAAGTGCATTCCTAAACGGTCTCATCAATGAGGAGGTATATGTTTTACAAGCTCCAGGATTCATTGACTTAGAGTACCCCGAGCATGTTTATAAACTAAAGAAAGCTTTTTATGGTTTAAAGCAAGCCCCTAAGGCTTGGTATGATAGGTTGAAAGCTTTTCTTCTTAAACATGAATACTCGATGGGAATGGTAGATAACACTCTTTTCACCAAGAAGAAAGATTCAAATATCATAATCGTCCAAATATATGTTGATGACATTATATTTAGTTCAACTTGTCAAGACATGTGTGATGAATTCTCAAGAATCATGCATGACGAGTTTGAAATGAGTATGATGGGCGAGCTAAAATTCTTCCTTGGACTACAAATAAAACAATTAGATGATGGAATATTCTTTAATCAATCCAAATATATAAAGGAAATGCTTAAGAAATTTGGACTAGAAGATACTAAACCTATGAAAACCCCAATGGCTACAGACACAAAGCTCACCAAGGATGAAGAGGCTGAATCCATATATAGTACTAAGTATAAAGGTATGATAGGTAGTTTATTGTACCTAACGGCAAGTAACCCCGATATCATGTTTAGTGTTTGCCTTTGTGCTCGCTTTCAAGAAGATCCTAAATCTTCTCACTTAGAAGCGGTTAAACGTACCTTCCGATACATTAAAGGCACTATGCACTTAGGATTATGGTATCCTAAGGGGACAGGCATATAAACTATAGTTTACACCGACTCTGATCATGCGAGAGATTATGTGGATCAAAAAAGTACTAGTGGCATTTGTACCTTCATGGGTTGTTACTTAACTTCTTGGTTCTCCAAGAAACAAACGGCACTAGCTATCTCCACAACCGATGCCGAATATGTAAGCGCCGGAAAGGCATGTCAACAAGCACTATGGATGAAACAAGCTCTCGTAGACTATGGTATTACACTTGATGACATTCCAATCATGTGTGATAATAAAGGAGCAATAGATTTAAGTAAAAATCCCGTGCAACACTCTCGTACCAAACACATTGAGATTCGTCACCATTTTCTTAGGGACAATGTGCAAAAGGGTAACATATCTATTGAAAAAGTGCCAACGGAGGAAAACATAGCTGATATTCTCACTAAACCACTTAAGCGTGAACCATTATTTTATCTTCGATTAGGATTAGGAATGATGGAACACATATCTCCTTAGATTTCATAGTTAAAGAATGCCTTCTAATCTGAGTCTAGGATTCTCTTGCGGACAAAAATTAGAAATTGGGGAAGTAACTCTTTAATTTTATTAATAATCATTGTTGCATAATAATAAGAAAACTTGATTTTGTGCATAAAAACCCCAATTCATGTGTTCAAAATCTTCCCACGAATAGGCAAAATCAATTTTTCTTGCATTGTTAATACAATTCAAAAACGTTTTGCATGCATGCACGATGCGCTCAATTCCTCTATCGGATCATGTAACAAATATGTTTTCCGACATGGAAAGATAAGCAAAATTGAAATTAGGAGACTTTGGATTATCTCTTAAGATGTTTCTTCTCTTTTAAGGTCAAGGTAATCACGTCTCCACATATGTTTCATATAGGCACACACTAGAAACATTTTAAGAAATCTGGCAAACCTACTGGTGGCGGTCCTTTATCGACCCACGATCCCGTATGTGATAATGGACCGTCCACCTATTTGAAGGACCGTCCATCTATTTGTGAGTCGTTAATTGCTTTATGTTCCTGCATGTTTGTCTAGCCTACCCTTAGGTCTTGTGGACATTCCTAATTTGCTTAAGCATCATTTGAACTAATCTAACCAAGCATGCATGCTTTACTATTCTTGCTACCTTCATCCTCTACTTAAACCACCACTTCCTCTGTCCATTGCCATGGCATAACCTCTCCTCTTCACAATGTCATCCAACAAAATGTCATCCCCTAGAAAACCAAGAATATCGGTCAAACCCATATGGAGGAAGAAACAAAACCTTGGAAATTCACACAATAACCATGTCCATTCCAATCCAACATCACATAATGAGGCATCATCTTCATCATTCTCCTTCTTTGCCTCTCAACCACAAAATGGGCCACCATCTACTCACAATGAGTATACAAACCCGACTCCTCAAGATCATTCATTACCACCTTTGTTTCCACCTCAAATGACAAATGTCAACTCCCTACACTTCATCAAAGCTCAAGAATTCTCCAATCTTGTTGATTTGAGCCTCCTCAATATCATCATATCCCAAAAACTTCATCCTCCAACTATGTTTCATCCCACTCTTGCCCAAATGGATGCCCATGGGGGTTATTGTGCTTGTTACATCTACAATCACAACCACTTTCAAAAGATGAAGAATGATTTTGACTACATCATTTCCATCTTCTTGTCATCCGGGTTTCTCCAACCCCTACCCAAAAATTCCTCTCCAGCTTGCGGTCGAGTGTTCTAGGGAAGCATGCATGATCACCAATAAAACGGGACTTAACATGAGATATCCTAGGAGATTAGACTAGGATTATGCTTGTAAACTCATGTTGTAAATGTCATATGAATGACATTATTCTTGTCTTTTAATGAATGATCTATTTTATGCATGAATTGTTAAAATTTTGTTCTAGAAAACCTTCCTGCCGGCGGTCCCTTATCAAGGTGGCGGTCCCAATCTTTAAAGGACCGTCGACCCATTTATGGGACCGTCCTCAGTTTATGCCTATCCTACCTTCTCTTATCTTTTCTACAGGATTTCTTTGTTTGCTTGCATGTTTCTTCTAATATATTGCAGCTTAATTCCATTGATCGATTCCCGAGTGTCCTCATCAAGGGGGAGCACTAAGCAAGGGGAGTCATCATAATGCTGTGGATTTCATCTCTTCTAGGAAGCCTTTTTGATTCTACAAAAAGGGGAGAACAAAATGACACTCGTTTTAAAACTCATTAATGCCTGGTATTATATAAAATGAGTTTATATTTTGTAATCATCAAAAAGTGGGAGATTGTTAATATAAATAATGTCAAAAACTTCATTTGCATTAATCGGTCTATACTAGTTTTGATAATCACAAAATACAACACACGTTACATAAAACTATGACTAATAAGTTTTTAATCGAGAAAAACTCGTTTTCGTCATCAACATCACTTAAGGTATGTACAAACTTCTACCAACTTGTGTATGTGATCAAAGGATTTAAAAACTTTACATTTTCATGTCACAAAACATTTTTACAAATGTATTTTTGTATAATTTAAAGAAATGTTTTATTAAGAAAATGTTTTCAACATTCAAAATCATAACAACCATATTTTCTGGTCAAAACCGACAACAAAACTTCACCAGATAGTTTTTCACCACGTCAGGACAAAACGAGGAGCGTTTTTCTGGACGGTCCCTTAAATAGGACGGCGGTCCCTTATCGATAAGGGACCGTCCAGCATTTAAGGGACCGTCGCCTCTTTCCTGACGCCTATAAATACAAAACTGTTTTCCTCTAGAAATCTTCACCTCTTATGCACCAAAACCTTCTGTATTCCGAAATTCTTTCTTAAGAATACACTTTGATCAAATTTTCAAGTTCTAGTTGTTTACAAGTGATCACACTCATCTTTCCTCTAAGTGCAAGAGAAGAACATTCATTGTAATCAAGAAACGAAGTGTTGAAAAAGAGTTTTGCTCATCTCATCTTATTGTTGCGGATCTATCATTTCTTTCATTCATTGTTTTGTGTATGTAATAGGACTTGAGTTCAAGTCTTATATTGTGTGTTGTGTTGTATCGTGCCATCGTGTTGGTACGAGGTGTGAAGTCACGTGGGCTTTGGTAGATTGGTTCTAGCTAGGATTAGGACTCGACATTCCGCTTAGTGTCGTTAAAATTGGTGTAAGGTTTGTTCCGCCATAAGGGAGCATGTTGATATAGTGTTTGTGAAACTCTCGAGTGTGATACTCAAGGAGTGGAGTAGGGACGAAGGAGTGAGCTTCATGGCCGAACCACTATAAATCTTCGTGTGCCGGTTTGATCTTTCCTTTCTTTACCTTTACTTGTTTACTTATTATTGCTTATATCTATTGTTGTGTTGATTTCACGTAAGCTTCGAATCAAACCTTTTTGTCAAACTCAATTTGTAAAGTCAATTTTATGAAAACGTGATTAATAACGGTGAAACTGTTAGGTCACCATTTTGTAAACACAAGTATAAGAATGGTAGAAATGAGATGAGAATGAGAATGGGATGATTATATGATAAAGAGAAATGTAAGAACAATAGTTTCCTTAAGAAATCAAATAACCAACCAAGTATTACAAAGACCTAAGCCATCTATTTATAGGGAAGGAGCTAGGGCAACACTCCCTCTCCTCCCATTCATGAAATCGTATGGGCCTTAAAGCCCATGGATCACCTAGCTTAAGTCTAGTAAACTTTGTAACATAAACTATATTGTAAGTAAAATAATAACTAAAGCAACCTATTATTACAAATGACCGAGACTTCATAAAATAGTAAAACTATGATCCCAACAATCTCCCCCTAAGGGTCGGTCATCATGGTTGCTTGACGTCTTCATCTTTGTCGTAGACTTGTGACATGTAAATCTCTAGACGTCTTAAAACATGATTTGAATGATAATGGATAAACTTTGCTCTTTGTCTTTGTTCTTTGATGATGTTGTAGTGATTGTGTTATGAAGTAATCTGCCATTCGTCACTCCTGCGTCTGTGGTGGTTGAGCTCCATTCCAACATACTCATACATCTTTGGACTTAGACTTTCACGTACAAGAAGTTCCTTTACATGCATTGAGATCTTTGTCTTTATACTTTGTAGATTCATCTTATTGGCGTTGAATCTTTCTTTGAACCTTGTGTTGCTAAGATCTTTGAGGAAGCTTTCTTTGACTTCAAGATGTATGTATGAGCATGTTGGAATCTATGATCATGGAAGTGAGATACCTGCGAGTAAACAGTTAGCAATAAAACAACCGGTACTTACGGATAAGGAATTCGCGCTCATCAACAGCATATTGTGAAGATTCCTTCTAATCCTTATCCAGGCCGTTCCCATATCAGATACTCCCGAAGGAGCTTACGAGACCTACTGAGTAGCTCAATGACTGGGTGAGTCGCTGGGGATCACTCCACGACTGTAGACCGTAATGGAACCACCGCAAACACTAAGCGTAACCCTTGTGGGGTTACCTAAGTGACCTGCTGTCAGGGCTGTTTGATGTTGACCCTGGCAGGATTTCCGTTCAATCATTGAGAAATACTTACGTAATCCTCTCATAAATGTTCTTGGCAGATTGCTAAGATCTGCGAAGGACTCGATAGGTTACAACTGATGCCCATTGATGTAGAACACCAGCTGTAGAAAGATTAAGTGTTCCTAAGAGATCTTTGATGTATCTCGAGGCTCTAGACTCTATAAGAGCACACCTAGGTTTCCTATGCAGAGACTGGGGAGGTGTCTCCTGCTTCAATATCAACCTTCTCTAAGAGATAGGTCGATAAGTTACGCGGGTTCCCCGTGAGGATGAAACAAGTCCTTTTAAGAGAACTTGAGTGGTTAAGAAGGTTTAGTGCATTGCGTCACTGGGTCCATGACGACTTTGTCTTCAATACCGGTGTTGTCTTTTGCAACAGCCAGTAGCATACGTATTGAACCCGGTGTCTGCCCTAAGGTTGAACATATAGAGGGCTATTTCTTTTCACCCTTTACTTTACTTTTCTTTTTAATTCTTCAACTCCTTCTTTCCCTTTCATTCGTTTCTCCTTTTTTCGTATCGTACCCAAGGACTTCTAATTCTAACTATGGGAGATGTCCATGGGTAGATCCCTCCGGCTCTGGCGGATCATAGGACTGATATTCCTATCTTAATCACCTTATAACTCCGACAGTAACCAAGAAACCTTTGATTGAAAATCTCTCAAAGTGTTTGTGTTAATCAAATATTTTTAACACTTTGAGAGTTTTGTGTACACTTTTGAAGGGCTCCCCCTGCACATGTGCTCATAAGTGTTTAATAAATTTGCACATGCGGGAGGAGCAAGTACTTTTGAATTGATCCACTTTCAGTGAACAAGACCGATTCGAGACACGCTTACATCACTAGTTAAACTAGCTTGAAGTTATTACCCGGCCTGGTCAAGTCCACAGAAAGTTTCTCGAGACGGTACATTTCTACTAAGACTAATCCTTTTCGAGACACGCTTACGTGGTTAGTTAAAGAGATACATTGTCAGCTTTTAGGTGACAACTAGCTCTAGTAACTAACTTGATGTTATTACCCGTCGAGGATAAGTCCTTTCGATATTACAGACTTTAATTGTCTCGTCAATTCCTGGGTGAATCTGAGTCTAGCTCGCACAAGATACTACTTTCAGCTTTAACTTCATATATTTTAATCACTTTTTCATTTTCTCCCCCTCAAAAATAGCACATGAGATGTTGTTTTTGTTAAACTTTTGATTAAAATATGCTTTTTGAGTCTTATGGGGAGATCCACCAAGAACTTTTGATTTTGAACAAAGTATTTTGTTTTGACAAGTGCTCCCCCTCAACAAGTGATTAGGTCTTATTGAGGTGAAATACTTGTCCTTTTGAGCAGAATTATGAAAAAATCATAAATGTTTGATTAATTCTACTCATAAGTAAGAAGCCTTCGCTCCTTAAATTAGGATTGAGGCACTGAAGCGTACCTCAGGGTCCTTTCTTTACAAGTTCGGGTTGTGCACTGTAATGCGTGCACAAGCCATTGTGAAATTCAATCAAATGAAACAATTGATAATGAAAAGTTAACCAAATGTACCAAGTTAATCTTCGTCAGGAAGTGGAGCGTCAAAGTCAGTGAACTTGGGTTCTGGTCTTTCGAAGTTTCTGACAGGAAACGATGGTCTGGCACCGATATAGCTTTCCAGTCGTCTGATCTGTTCACGTCGAAATAACCTTTCTTCAATCTTTAAGACAAAGTTACGAACTTGTCTTCTTATGCTGGATTTCCATCTAGGTTGTTCCCCCTTAGCTATCTTGCGGCGATCATCATTCAACCTTTTGACAAGCCCATCACGAACAGACTTGAGTGTAACATCACAGAATTTGTGTACCTCATCGAACCTCATGAAACTTTGTAGCTTTTTGCTGTTGACGTAGGTGAAACCAAAAGGTTCTTGGTTGAGAGTGAACTGTGGTGTTTGATAGATACCATCAAAGTAGAATTGTGGCTTTGTCAAATTGATCTTCTGTTGGTAACTTTCCACTCCAAGCTGAAGATCTTCCACTCTTTCTTGAACAATCAAACGTCGGATGTAAAGAAGTAGTGATGCCATGAAGTTGTACTGTACATCTCTGTCAAATCCACGCATTCTTTGTTGAACCTTTTCGAGATACATGTCTTCTATGTCATTGAGATTAAGGTCAGGAAAGTCTTCGGAGAATTTGTACTTCTTTTCATCTTGTTGTTTAACAACAATTTCACGCATGAATATGTAATTAAACCGTTTCGACTGTTGAATCTCCAAGATAGCGATGATCTTAGATTTCTGCTTCACATTTTCCAAGGATTTCTCTCCTAATCTGCTGGTATAACCGAGACGACGTCGTTCTGGCCAGTGTAGAATTCCGTGTAGGGCATCTCTGTCGTAAGCTACGATGGAGTTGCTGAACACACGAGTAGTTTCTTCAATAGCCGGAATTTCGTATCGTGCGGCTGGTACTGAGATTGTGAGTGAGGAAGCATATTTCTTCTTGGATGTCTCCTGAGTGAGCTGGATGTTACGAAGATCTTTGTTGAAGAAGAAGCTGTAAGGTATCTTAGGTTTGTCTGGAAATCCTTTCAACGGTAATGGTTTGGTCCAGTCGGTGAAGTAAGGTTTTTCATGATTCTTGGAACTTAGATCGATATTCACTTCTGGATTTAGCCAGTCAAAGCTAGCAGACATTGCACTAGCTATATTCTGCATATGGTACTCGTATTCGACTTTGTTTCCAGATCTTTTCTTGAGGAATTCTTGTGCATCCCTATTGATTCTTCTGAGCTCTTCCTTTGTGAGTTTGTCGATGTGAAGATCCTTCATAATGACTTGGGTAAACTGTAGAGTGTTACCAGGAAGTGGTTCTTCTTCTTCGAGAGGAGGTTGAGCTTGGACCATTACTGTCAGCCAATCATTCTGAGGATTGTCATCATTGTCGAGCCATGAATGACATTTCTTCTTCTTTGATTTCTTGGACTTAGATGTAGCATCTTTGTCTTTGGCTTTGGACGGTGACGATGGTCCAGCATGAGAATCATGAATTGGTGGAGCACGGTAATCGGTGTCAAGTTGATCTTGGAAGTCATCAGTCTGTTCCATGAAGGTTTCTTCCTCTTCAGTTTGACCTTGACCAGTAGTTGAGGGGTGTTGTTCATTTCCAGGAGGAGTTGAGTCCTTTTGTGGTTGTTGAGAGGATGAGGGACCTGTTCCAGACTTGGGTTTCTTGCCTTTGGAGTTTGGGTCAGGATCGTCATCTTTTCTTGTCCGTTTACGGGTTCCAGCAGCATCTTTGCATGACTCCTTTGATATGTAAGCCACCATAGCATCATACAGTGCTTTTTCTTCTGCAGTCTGTGTGGGTTTGGAGGCAATGTTGTCAAAGAGTTTGGCAAGCATGTCATTGAAGGACAGTTCAGGGACGGTTGGAGCCACAGTAGAAGGTTTTGCTGAGTGAAGCGTGAATGGTGTTGTTGACAACATTTTCCTTGTAACACTTCTGATTCTGTGATCCAAGTTGTCATTGATTGGTTTAAGAAGGTTTGCTACTTCAGGAATGATCATCTCAACAAGATTATCAGTGAGAAAATCATGTGTTGCCGTCCTGATAAATCCTTCGTAATCAGAGTTCAAGAACTTGTCGATCAGCTGCTTTGACTCCTGGAAGTCCTCAACTTGTCTGGTGAGACTTGTAACCATGTCGGTGAGTTTGTTGACTTGCTCCTGAAGATCAACTGGTGGTTTCGGTACATTGATTGAATGTTGTTTAGATGCGGTTTCAGAAGGTGTGGGAGATGAGTGCTCAGGTGATGATTCAGATGACGACTCGTTGTGAGAGTCTGAGGAAGAAGCAGGAGGAGTCGGATCCTTTGGTGGAGAGTCTTGAGGAGGTGGAGGTTGTGCTGAGGAAGTCTGCTGAGAAGATGACTTAAGAAATATGTTGGTGTCAAACGCGTTCTTCTCTTCGTTTTCCTTTCTACGACGTTCCTCTGCTTCCTCTGCTTCTCGTGCAAGAAACTCTGGAGTAATTAGGTATTCATGTTCCTGATCCGTAGCTATGTTCTCTTGACCGCCAACATTCTCCTCTATAGTTGCAGTCTCTGTCATAATGACATCTCCTGTTTTGTCTGTATCTTTAACGGTGTCATCAGGCTGTGGAGCTGATTCTATCGTGGTGGATACAATGGGAGGAATCATGCTGCTTGTAGCTCCTACATGTTCAGACTGATCAATAGGTGGTGGAGTTAAAGGTTGAGACATGAGTCGGCTTTCGAGAGTTGCTTTCCTTTGTTCTTTCCTAAGCTGCTTTTCTTCAGCTCTAGTGTCGACAACTATACTCTTCAGTTTGCGTTTATCAACCAAAGGTTCAACGATTGGTTCGTCTTCATCATCATTAGGCTCATTAATAGTGATCCCTTTTCTTTTCCTTGTCTCTTCTTCATAAGTTTCAAGACTTTGTTGTACGGCGATCTCTGTTGCAGGAAATGCTTCATCAGGTGCTCGGTATCTCAGTTCATAGTCTGGTTCTTCTTCTTCAGATTCTGTATCGAACTCGGATTCGGTGTCAGAAGGTGGAGGTGTAGGTTCATCCCGAATAAAGTACTCAGGAGTTGCCTTCTTCTTCTTTGGTTTAGACTTGGGTGTTGGTTTAGGCTTGGCAGAAGACTTGGGTTTAACAGATGGTTGAGTCTTGGGAGCAGCCTTAGATCTAGTATGTGGTGAGGCAGTGGTGCTGGTAGTACTCCCAGACTTTACACCTCCTTTGCTTCGAGTCTTTATTGTTGCTTCTTCCTGTACCCCTTTGTAAGCGTTATCATACAGCTTGTAGTTCAGACTCTTCTTGATTTTATCATTAAGAAGGTATTCGGGAAGCCTCATTCCTTTGATCTTGGTTGAGGAAGTGGTCGTCTTGATAAATAAGGTGGTGAAGTCGTCCTCAAAGAGGTGCTTCGGCTCATTAGGATCAGCCATCCTCTTGATGAATTCTGGAGAGTTTTTGCAGAGATGTTCTATGAGAAGCTTAGTGAATCTTGTGAATGGTATCATAGTCTTCACACGTTCAGTCTGAATACTGTGGACGATATCATTCATGATAGGAACTGCAAAGTCAATTGGTGTCAGAGTCACCATTCCCCAGAATGTTTGCAGGTGTTCGAGCCTTGGATGTTCATGACCACTTTTCCTTCCAGATATAGATCTTACCACCAACAGACAGAATGTTCTCCAAGGCTGAGGGATATACTTGGCATTAAATTGGGAAAGCTTGACTAGCGGTACATCATCATCAACCTCATATCCTAATTCAATGAAGAAGTCAAGAAGATCCAGGTCAGGTAGTATAGGAGCAAATTCGTTGTCAGTTTGTGGCATGAGAAGGGCGGTTCGAAGAACATCATGATCTACAGTGTATTCTTGGCTATCCAATGTGACAGTGAAAGACTCATCATCCAAGTTAGCCTGAGCAGTAAGCCAGAATTGATGAAGGTAGAACAGCGGAACTGAAGTAGAACAGGTGAGTAAAGGTTTGCATGGATGTGCAAGCAGGATATCTTTCACAATCATGCACGATTTCTTTGTGATTTTCAATTTGTTGAAGTCCACTCGGGGATTGTTATTGCCAATCATGACATTGTAGTTTTCGGGAGTGATGTCATCCAAGGTGAGCAGCGGAAGACTTTGTTCAGTGACGTTCTCATTGTGTTCAGCCATGTTTATCTGAAAAGCATTATCATAAACCAAACATCCAAATTTGTTACGTGTTAGCACAGTTTTGAGTTTGGATACAGATATCTACTTGAGACAGTTAAGCACAGATGTGTCATTTTGTTATGAGTGAAGAGTCACATAATGCATACTTGAAGAGTCATAATACATTTAGAATCACGAAATCAACTATACAATTCAATGACTCGCAAATAAGCACAATTGATATACACAATTCGTAGTTATTTCACATTACACAACAACAATGAATCACAACAAGGTTACACGGATATTACATGACAAGGCCAAAACAAGATTTCGAAAAAAAATATCATAAACCTTTTATCGCAAACTTGAGTTGAGAAAAGATTTCGAAAAATGTTACAAAGAAATTTTATCGAGAAAGTAACTTCTCGAAAAAAAATCCTTATGAGTAAAGTTTATCGAGATCTTTCCTTTGTCAAGAATTTGCGAAAAGTTTAAGTTTTCGAAAAACATCATTTTCGATAAAACTTTTCGAGAACCTGGTGATTTCGACAAATAGAGTTCAAAAAGTGATTTCGAAAAAAACTGAGGTTGAACAACTTTTATCGAAAACATAAGTTTCTCGATAAGTTTTTCAAAGATTGCGATAATTCTTGATTTTCTCGAAAAAATTCTTATACAAGAATCAAATCGATTTTTGAAGTTACACGTACGTTTCTTTAGCAAAGAACTTTTCCAATGATTCAGGCCTGTCATTAAGATAGATAAACACCACTTAGATAAAATCACTAGCCTCGATAACAAAGATTTCGATAAATGCTAAGAACAAGTTCTCGATAATGACACAACTTTGAGTCAAATGAGTATCATTGAATCAAGCATATCACAAGTACATGTAGTAAGCACATAATGACAGTATTCATCACATAAGACTCAGTTAGATCGACATTATCAAAGAACGAGGCATACTAGCTTATCGAGAACCAAGTTTCAATGGTGTAACTCATCAAAGATATATCAAACATGTATCCAAGTAGTCATAGAAGCATATCCCACCAATAAAACGCAGCAAACAAACACAGAATCTTATAAACCCTAATCGACCCAATATCAAGATTTCGAGAATCAAGCAAACATGAATGGAATTGAGATAAAATGATATAGTTAGTTTAGTGACACTAAATGTAACAAAACCCTATCAAGAAATCAGTTACCAAACCATGATTTTGCAGATTTCGAAATCGCTAAACCCTAGATATCGAAATCGATTTTGCAAGAAATTTAGTCGTTGGATTTGCAATTAAACGAAAACCTATGTTTGTAATGCCCTAAAGATAACTTAGGAACTTACAATTAGATGATCAAACTCGTGGATATCTTGAATGAATAAGGGCCGTAGGTTTGATAAAAGGGTTTAAGGGGTTTTGACTATTGTGGTGTGTGTGTTATACGGTTTGTTTGTTTTATTATTTTTGAAATTTTAAGTTATGTCACTTTAGGTCCCTTAACTTAATTTGATATACCTACTTGAGTCCTAAAGTTATGACAAACTTGTGTAACATCGAGACATACATCCGTTAATCCTAACTTATGAAGTCCTTACTAAGAGATGAGACAAAGGAATGTTTAAAGAACGTCCACACACTCCGAAGTACCGTAAAATACGAGAAACATGCAAGTATACCAATTAAAAAATTGGTAAAAGATTTAAGCGTGACTCCCCCTCAACACTTGTAAAGTAAGAACAAAGTGTTGAAGTGAAGCGATATACTTGCATTTTTTTTTTTTTTTTTTTTTTTTTTTTTTTTAAGAAATAAAATGTGAAAAATCTTTTTGTGTTTTGATTGATTTATAGTTAAGAAAAAAAATATTATACAAAGATAGTTATGATGTTTGACGATCAGTTGTATTTTAAAACTTTTCCAGATCCTCTGGAGTCAAACATCTCATACCAATTTGGTGAACTAGACTCGCAAACCTTGATGGTGCTAAAGATTTGGTAAGTAAGTCCGCCAATTGGTACTCTGTTCCAACAAAATAAAGTTCAACGGTACCCTTTTCCACATGCTCTTTGATGAAATGATATCGGAGATCAATGTGTTTGGATTTGCAATGATGCACAGTGTTGCAGGAGATAGCAATTGCACTCTTTGAATCACAGTAGATAGGAATCTTGTTGAATAGGTAGCCATAATCCTTAAGTTGTGATCTCATCCAAATGACTTGAGCACAACAAGCAGACATGGCTACGTATTCAGATTCTATAGACGACAGTGAAGTGCAGTCCTGCTTCTTAGATTGCCATGACACGAGTTTGTCTCCGAGAAATTGTAATCCACCAGATGTACTTTTGCGTGTGTCTAAACATCCTGCATGATCAGCATCTGAAAAAGCAATTAGTTCAAAACCAGAATCCTTCGGATACCAGATTCCCAAGTTAATGGTTCCCTTTATGTATCGAAGGATTCTTTTGACCTCACTGAGGTGTTTTTCAGTTGGTTTAGACTGATAGCGAGAGCACATGTAGACAACAAATACTATATCAGGTCTACTAGCTGTGAGATACATGAGGGACCCAATCATACTTCGGTATTTGGTAGGGTCAACAGGAGTCCCATGTAAGTCAGCATCTAGTTTTGTGGTATAGCCCATCGGTGTATTATAAGTATCACTGGTCATCATTCCATGTTTCTTTAAAATTTCAAGAGCATATTTGGACTGATTTATAAAAATTCCATGGGGTGATTGATGAACTTGTAGTCCTAGAAAGAACGAAAGTTCACCCATCATGGACATTTCAAAATTATCTTTCATTAATTTGCAAAATCATTAGAGTAACTTCTTTTTGTTGAGGCAAAAATGATGTCATCGACATATATTTGAACAACAAGTAAGTCCTCCCCGTAGGTTTTTGTAAATAGTGTTGGATCCACCGATCCTTTAGAAAATTTATTGGCCAGTAAGAAAGTGGACAGTTTGTCATACCACGCCCGTGGGGCTTGCTTGAGTCCGTAGAGTGCCTTTTTGAGTCGGTAAACGTGATTAGGACGCTCAGGATCAACGAAGCCTTCAGGTTGACTGACATAAACTTCTTCACGGAGTTCTCCATTAAGAAATGCTGTTTTCACATCCATTTGGTAAACCACCATATTCCTGTGTGCAGCATAAGCCAAAAAGATCCGAACAGCTTCATGTCGAGCCACTGGAGCAAAGGATTCAGCAAAATCAAGTCCTTCCAGTTAGGAGTATCCTTTCGCTACCAGACGTGATTTGTTGCGTATGACAGTTCCTTCAGCATCAAGCTTATTCTTCCAAATCCATTTTAACCCAATGACAAAGACTCCGTCAGGTCTTTCAACTAATTCCCAGACTTTAAGTCTTATGAATTGCTGAAATTCCTCTTGCATAGATTCAATCCAGTTGTCATAAGTCATTGCATCTTTAATGTTCTTCGGTTCTTCGTGACAAACTGTGAGTGCATAGATACAAGTTTCTCCATCTGTGTGAAGTCGTTGTCTTGTCATAATAGGTGCATCTGGATGGCCAATAATATGAACTAGTGGATGGTCTCGAGTCCATTGGTGTGTGGAAGGGTGTAGTTGATAGGTATCTCGCATGTTAGCAGGATCCAAATTGCGTGTTGACGACTCAGCTATATCAGGAACAATAGGAGCCGGTGCAAACGGATTAAAGAACGCATCAGGATCTTGCTCTGCGGGTTGTGGAACTGATTGTGGTGTGGGATCTTCAGCTGGATGGCGGGAGTTAGAACTAGTTTGTTCGGCTGTAGATGGTGATACAATTGGAGGACCGTCTCTCTCAACACTTGTATAAGTTTGTTGAGGTGAGTCTGGTACTGGAATGTTATCAGGTTGAGCAGCGGAATTAGGTGAGACCTCAGTAGGACGGTATACAATTGTGTCATCAAATAGTGGAGCAAACAAGGTTTCTAATTCTTTGCGGTTAAGTGGCAATGGTTCAGCCGAAGATTCCGGAGAGTTGAGACGGTTGAATTCGGGTCCTAAGCTGTGTTGCTCAGAAGCCATTTGTGTGAGTTCATCAAAATTAGCGTGAATGGTTTCTTGAATTTCTCTTGTACGACGATTCCATATCCGAAAACCTTTGGAGTTTTCACAGTATCCAACGAACACTCCAATGTCAGCTTTTGCTTTAAGTTTACCTAAATCATCACGATCATTTTTCGGATAACAAAGTGCTCCAAATACATGAAAGTAATCGATGTTTGGTTTTCTTTTGTGAACAATTTGATATGGTGTTTTGCGATGGCGTTTTGTGATCATGCAACGGTTTTGAGTGTAACATGCGGTTGAAACAGCTTCTGCCCACAAGTAATCTGGTAATTGAGCATTAATCAACATAGTTCTAGCAGCTTCCACTAACGTCCTGTTGCGTCTTTCAACAACTCCATTCTGTTCTGGGCTTCTAGGAATAGATGTTTGATGTTCAATTCCCACTTTCTCATAATAAGATCGAAGTGTCTGATTCTTGAATTCAGTTCCATTATCAGTTCTGACTATTCGTATCGTGTTGCGTAACTGAACTTGAATTTTAGTGAGAAAGGTGATGATCATTGAAGGAGCCTGATCTTTACTTCGTAAGAAATAAACCCAAGTCCATCTGGAGAAGTCATCTACAATTACTAGTATGTAGCGTTTACCGTTGATACTTTGAACACGCATCGGTCCACATAGATCCATATGAAGTAGTTGTAAAACATGATTCGTACTTTGCTCAGGTTTAGACGGAAAATGAGCACGAGTACTTTTTCCTTGTTCACAGGCTGAACATAAGTGATCTTTGGTAAAACGGAATCTTGGAAATCCATCGACAAGTTTATAACGAGCAAGGTCAGTCATAGTTCTGAAATTCAAGTGTGAAAGACGTTTGTGCCATAACCAAGATTTAGTTGACTCAGCTTTGGAGAGAAGACAGATCGGAGATGTTGCAATCATATCTGACATTGATATTGTATAAAGATTGGAGCCACGTGAGCCAGACATAAGATCGTTTCCTTGTAAGTCACGAACAAAGCAAGTTTTCTCACGAAATGCAACTTCTAGATCCCCATCACATAATTGACCAACAGAGAAAAGGTTGTGTCCAAGGCCTTCCACATAGTAAACACGACTGATTTCGATGTTCCCGCTGATATAGTCACCATATCCCATGATTAGAGCGTAATGATCATTCCCGAATCTGACAGTACCAATGAACTTTGAGACAAAGTTGTGTAACAGTTTGAGATTGCCTGTCATATGTCGGGTGCATCCGCTATCAACAATCCAGAGAACAATCTGTACCACCTGTATCACAAGAAGAAGACACGGATGGAACAGAAGTAAGGGTGGAACCCAAAGACAATGCGGGTTCCTGTTGGTTAGTAACACATGTATTCAACAATTTAGGAATCCATTTAAAATCTGGTTTGTATTGTAACCAACTTTGCCAGTTCCAACTAGTTTTTGCTTTCTTAATGTTAAATGCACTAGTAGTTGGCTCAGTCCTAGATTTGTTCTCGGCACCTATGGGGGTAACTGTGATATCATTAGAAACCGTAGAAGACGGCTTTCCTAAGTTAGACTTAGAGGCAGTAGTGGGCCTAAAAGGAATGCGTGTCCTACGTTTCTTATGACGATTGAGAAGAGAATTAGCTAAACATTTTGTATGATCACCAGATGATACGCTTTTACGACAAAACACACAAGATGCATTAATATTCAAAACATTCAAAGGTTCATCATTCGTTACATTTAGATTTTGATTACAATTTGCCAGATTAGAATCTAAATCTGATGCAACATGAGTTTTATTAAAATTCCTAAGTTGGTCTTCTACTTCTTGAGCTTCTAGGTGTCCTCTCTTACGTTGCAAGATCCTATTCTTCTTTTTACTGTTTCGCTTGGGTCTGCTAACGCTAGAAGTGGAGACTAGTCCTGTAGAAGTGGAGTTATCAACATTAGTGTTTTGAACAACCTTTCCTTTATCAGTTTTGTTTAATTGATACATTCCTGGTGCTATCACCGTGGTGTCAACCATTTTTCCTTTTTGAAGTAGCTTAACTTTCTCTTTCAAATCAATGATGATGTGATTTTTGTCCTGAATTTCAGACTCAAGTAAACCATTGCAATATTTTATGTCATCGCGGTTTTGTTGCCATTCGGCGTTTTCAATTTTTAAATCCGCAATTTCTTTCTCGTATCGGAGACACCGACCTTTTAAAGATTCGTTGTTTTTGCAAATTTGACAAGAGTTTGAAACATTTTGACTTTGAAACTTCAATTCCCTTTCAAGACTTTTAGCTTGACACAATTCAAGCCTTTGATTGAGTTGACAAATTTCTTTTGAAAATTGTTTTGTCACATCATCATTTTTAATTCTCAACTTATCATTTTCCTGTTTAAGTGTCTCAATTTCCTCATTCAACAAGTTATTATCAACACAAAGATCATCCATAAGCATAGAAGTACCAGATTTATAGAGATCATTCATGATAACAGACAAAATATCAGCATTGAGAACTTGTTCCAAGAGTCGATCAGCATCATTTTTTAAAACTCTATTTCTTTGCTTTTGAACCAAAATGTCATTTTCAGTTGCATTGAAAACGTTTATCATATTTTTGACCTCCTTTTGAAGTTCCTGATCCCAACGTGTAGCACATAGACGGAGGTGTTGAACAATTGGCTTCATTTGTTTTTGAAAAATATCTCTCTTTTCTCGCTCGTAAGCGGATTGAAAAGTTTCAATTTTTATTTCAGAATTACGTTCAATTGTTTCCTCCAAAATTTTGATGTCTTCCATAAAGGTTTTGAAATAATTTAAGACACGACACATTTTTGGTAAAGGTGTAAGTTCACCGGATGATGGTAAAGGACCATTTATTTGTGCTACAGTTTGGACAGGGGCCTCATTATGAGATGAAACATATGACTCTTCGATAAACCATGATTTCTCAGGTAAATCCTTTTGAGTAACAAAAGATTTAGAAAGAGGTGGAGCTTTTGAATAGTCATATGGTGTCCAATATTGAACATAACTCATTTTTGATCGACTCTCGTCTTCAAGTTCTTCTTCTTCCTCAGTATCAAAAACAACAGCACGCACAATTGTATTATCAAACATGTGATCAATACTGTAAACCTTAGGATTTTCTTTGAAAGCTTTGTGAAGAAACATTGATTTAAAATCGCAAAGTGCAAATCCATTATCGGGTCTCGGTTTTAAAGCAAACTTTTGAATTGTTGTGACAGAGTTCCCGTGTTTGTAAACAATGTGACGAAATTCTTTGAGTTGTTTTTCAAGATCAACAATATCACCAAGTAAGTCATCTATATACTTCCTTTTTCGTGTTTTATGTTCACAAAACTCCTTTTTGCAATTTGACAATTCTGTTTCAGTTTTTGAAAGGTCTCTTTGAAGACGTTCAACTTGCATTTTCAATTCACACTTCTCACTTTCAAGTTTCGAAATCAACTTTCCGTTTGACTCAATTAAATCTTGCATTTTACGTTGAAGATCTTGTTCTTTGTTGTAAGAATCTTGAAAAGCTTTTTCAAAACTTTTTGCATGTTTAATCTTGTCTTCCTGATTTGAAAGCTGAATTTATAACACTCAATATCTCTTGCAAGTGACGCATTTTTTTCTTTCAAAACTTTATTTGTCTCGTTGCATTTAATGATTTGCAATTGTTGATCATCCAGTTGTTTAGATAACAATATTAGGTCAGGGTCTGGATCAAATGATGGTTCATGTTGTTCTAAATGACCATGTTTATCATACTCAATAGGATCATCAAATGAAACAACTGTGTCATCAT
>JARVZY010001500.1:0-54485 GCA_030686995.1 Artemisia argyi
AAGTTATCCACACCCTCCCATAAGGAGGGTATCAAATGATTGGACGCATCGTTAACTTGTACGATGTGTATTGTGGGTTGTACGGTTTGACCAAACCCCTATGATGTGACAATATATGAAGTGTTTGTATAATATGACACTTATCTATACTACATTATAAAACATTTGGGACTTACTACAAAAGGAAGTCTTAAAATTTTAAGACAAAAAACATTACTATTAAAGAAAAAGTAGAAAATTAATGTAAAATATGAAAATTTAAGTCTAATTTAAACCATATGTAACCCCCTCCAATAATGATACATTTTAATGAAAGTGTTTATAAGAAAAACTCACTATTAACCATCAATTTAATGTTAGTATTTGAAAAATAAAAGTGTTAACCATTTACACTATTAATAATTTAGACGTTCTACTTTTTAAAAACATATTTCTAATACTTTATATTATTTGGGACATGCTAGATAAAGAAATTTAAAATGAAAAATATTTGTTCGCCACAAAAATAATCACTGGGTACCTGCCGCCGCATTGCACGAGTACACTTCTCGTAAAAATGTTAAAGGGTGTATGTATAGGAAATTTTGCACTTTAAAAGGGTGTTGCTAAAAGAATATACCTAATAAAATAGGAAAATGATTTGCATACCTTAATTACATGCAGTTAAATAAGAATGTTGATACTATAAAAGTCTTTAAGGCTAGCCACAGTAACAAGCCTCGATCGACTGAGGCGATCGGTTCCCATTCGATCATGCTTATGTGGAGAACCAATCGCCTAATCGATCGACTATGATTTTTTTGTAACTTGGTCGTTAACTCGACCGACTCACATACACACATAAAAACAAAAGGCCCACTTTCCAATTAATATTATTAAGGTCATCTTTACTGGGTACCCAATCGCATGTAGGACGTTTGAGAGAAAAAATTAACGTGACAGAAAAAATGAGATAGAGTGAGATCCTTTATTGTGACCAGCCTAATCCATGCATAATTGCATATGAGTGTGTCATTGGATTCAAAGAATCAAGTCACGATAAAATATGAGGAGAATAGTAGAATTGTCCTTTCAACTCCATGTTCATTCACTATAGGCCAGTTAATCTTTGACTCTTCTATAACATTCCATTAAAGGCTAAATAGTACATAAAGTACTTGAATCTGGATAGACCGAAGGCATACAATGCATATATCATGTGATGAAATTAAATAGAGTGAACATAAGCTTCTCGATCGACATTTGTCTTTGCCCATTGATAGATATGCCTGAAGTACCGAAGCTCTCTCCCTTAGGGCTATCAAAAACAGAAATGGCGATTTCTAAAGCCACCCCGTCATTATCAGTGAAGCTTTTAAAATAAGCTCATCGTCCAAACGACAAAGTTTATAGCTTACATAAAACTTTATCTTATAAACTCAATCTTTTATGAGGCTTCTTTAAAATGAAGAAATTTTATTAAGCTAATAAGCTATCAAAAAAAGGAGCTAGAGGCAAAACAAATAAAGTCATAAAGAAATATTACAAGTGTCCATAAAAGGACGCAAGTGTTTACTTATATATAAACGAAGTGTTAACTTATAATAGGGTAAATGTGTAAAGTCGTCCATCGAGTTAATGTATAGAATCAACACAAAAACTTTAAAGAGATAGTAACCTGCAGCTGCATTGCACCATAGAATATTTTTATTTCAATCTTGTACCATGGAGGAAAATTCAACCAAAATATAAACAAATCACAAATAAACCAACGTTTTTTTCTTTTGACGTAATTCATACGAAACACAATATATTGCTCAATTATTATATTGTTAGCAGCCTATCCATCTCTCTCAAGATACCCTTTTATATATATATCTTCACAAATATATATATAGAATGCTTTATTTCTTTATGCATCCATGAATGACCATGTTGCGATGATGCAAATTTATCGAAAATAAACATTTTATAAAAACATGTTTTGTGCACCTAATAAGTAAACTCCATGTCAAGTCATTTTTTTTGGTAAAGGGTTTTTACCCTGGTAAAAATCTTTTGTTCACTGATATGTACTTAATTAAAACAATTTTATGTAAACATAGCCATCTATGATTTTGTCCTTGAACTACTCCGTTGTGTTCATGATTGTTTTCTTCTTTATTTTCTTGTATCTGGCCTAGCTAACATTTTTCGTGATTAATTGTTACGCAGCATGCAAATGTTTGTGAACCATAATTGTTTTTATGGAGTAATAATAGTTTGCCGGGGCTAACCTTTTTACCAAAAAAAAAAAAAAAAAATGTTTGTGAACCATCTACAAGACTACAAAGACTGTTTTGATGTGGTGATTCAAGCCTCTACTTGGATAATTTGGAGGCACACAAATCAGTCATGCATACTTTAATTTGAAACAAACTCTGTGGGACATGCACTCTTTCGGAACCTGTGAAAGTCCTCCCTCACTGTCACTTGTGGTTCACAACATGAATAGGGTTACGAAACTAGATTGGATTGAGTGGATCTGTTATCCGACATCTGCTGGTTCTAAACTCTTGTAATTTCTTTATTCTCTAGTGTCTTTCTAGAGCTTTTAATAGATATCTGCTATTTTAAAAAAAAGTGCATAAATTGGAGTTTCTGGCATATATAGAAGAGGTTACACAGACATGAGACATTCGGCTAAAAGTTAGTTTTCTAATTAAAATGTAAGAAGTTTCTATTAGATTGACCTCACCGACTAAATGAATTTAATGGAAATATATGATGCAAATGAAATGTCATAATTAATTATTATCCGTACCCTACTTACATATAATAATAGAAAGATTAAAATTGAAACTAAAGTAATAGCTTAGTGCTTATAATGCCCTTGATGAAGAAATTGAAATGAAAATGATAGGGAAAAAAGCTTCCTTATCGGGACCCATAACATGTCTCCTCATTACTAGACTCAATATGTGATATTCATCTTTTTCTTCTTTCTTCACTATTTATTTTTACTATTTTTCACCTTGGAGGATCATCCGTTTTTTCCCCAAAACACACAAGAACTTTCTTCTCAAAGCACATCTATATGTCAGGTATCACACCAAAAGATCCATCCGAAGGGTCCTCTCGATCCGTAAGCGCGGATCAGAGTCAAAATCCTACCCCTTTAAGCCGTTACGAATCACAAAAAAGACGCGATTGGAACACTTTTGGGCAGTATCTAAAGAATCAAAGGCCACCTGTTGCTCTTTCACAGTGCAACTTTAGTCATGTTCTCGAATTCCTAAGATACCTTGATCAATTTGGAAAAACTAAGGTTCATTTACATGGTTGTGTTTTCTTTGGGCAACCTGACCCTCCTGCCCCTTGTACTTGCCCTCTCAGGCAAGCCTGGGGCAGTCTTGACGCTTTAATCGGGCGATTAAGAGCCGCCTATGAAGAAAACGGCGGCTCTCCCGAGAATAATCCATTTGGAAATGGAGCAATTCGGGTTTATTTACGAGAAGTGAAGGAGTGTCAAGCTAAGGCAAGAGGGATCCCTTACAAGAAGAAAAAGAAGAGGAAGAATCAAATTAAAGCGAACGATGAAGTGAACGCTTCGAAGCTACAAGCTACTTGAAACTTGCTCAACTTTCATGGTCTCCACGCCAAATGGTAACTATATTTATAGTCATACATACAAAATTTATAGCTAGCTAGCTAATTTTTTACAAATTCGTTACCTAAAGACTTCAAATTTCTTGCTGTAATCGGAAACCCTAAAACCAGTGAACCAAAAACCCTAATTTTCAAGATTAAGTAGTAGATTTTTTAAAACGTATGCTATCTTTTGAAATCTGTAAAAACACTACTTAAAATAGAGCAAGGGACGACAGTCTCTCTCATATCATGCAAAACACTGTTTATGAATGTTGTTTAAATTAATATTTCTGGTTCAAATGTCTACTTTATAAAATTTGTTTGGCCCTTTTAGGATTTGCTACGATTTTGTGCCCCCTATGGCTATGGATGACCATGTTAATAATATCATCTCCTTGCATAGGTCTTAGATTATTAAGCTTGTCTGATTCTTTGAAATATTAATTAATTTTGTACAAAAGAATCTCCCTTTCAACTTGAAACAAAAACCAAAGAGAAAATAATAAAATCAAAAAGAACAAACACTGAGCTAGCTAGTCACAGTTTTATTCAGATATAATGGAGAATTAACTAATGTATTTAGTACATTGGCTATGAATGCTTAATTGTCCTAAACTATGCAACGGACAATGCTGTCATTTTATGCCTAGTTTGGATTGACTATACTACACTCCTCCTATATGATGTTTTATAGTATATTCTTATCTATATTGCGTGTTTAAGACAATAATCTTTGTTTTTATCGTATTTTGAAAGCTCATTACCGAATTGATATTGCGTACTCTACATTAAACTTTGTTTCTATAGCGTATTTTTGATCGCTCAATAATAAATCGATATTGTGTGTTTAAAAACCACATAAATGGTCCGTTCACAAGTTATACTCCAAAACTTGTAGTTAAGGCTGGGAGTAATAAAATTTACCGGGTGTTAAAAACACCTTTTACCCAAAAAAACAACAAAATAAAATAAAAATAAAAAAAATAAAAGGTTGGGACATATATAATTATATATGCAGGAAGGTGGAATCTGATGCATGTTTGCAATCTACATAGGTGTTTGAGAACATTAACCGTGCGTCTACATAACTACATATATATAGACACATTCATTATCATGCAAGCAGAATAAACACAAAGCAGATTCTATGAACATCATCATATCACACACACTGCAGTACTGCACACAAAGACGCATGTGTCTTTTATCCCCCCTTATAATATAATGGCCATACTTAGGTTTCATTCTTCTAGCTTTTGTGTTGTTGTGTTGAGATTCTATTGAAAATCTTTAATTTTTAGGCTAAACATATGTGGTTTCATACTACTTTTAAGATTCATGTGGAAATATAACCTAAATAGGATAGAGGTTAATTTGTGTATCTCATTGCTTTATTATACTAAAACAGAAAATTAGACAGAAAGAACATGATAGTTTTATCAGATTCCCCTTGTAAAAGAAAAGTGTACTAATGAAGACTGACAATGGCATTTACTCACAATCATTTTCAATGAAAGAAAGTAGCTAGTGATTTAATAGTTATTGATTGATTTAGGTTGTGTGTAAGAATTTCCGGTTCTCCATGTTTTTTTTTTTGTGTAATATACAGAATGATTTTAGGGATTTGTGTTTTAGGGTTTGAAGCTGATGGTTTTATATAGGATTTTGGATTCAATCTTGTATATATCTTCATTATATACTTGCTATATTTTGCATTCGCCTTCGCTTCTCATTTTGATATATCGTCGTTTACCTTTGGTAAATTCTCGTCCCAAAAGCATCATCTAAATGTGGCACATATGTCCGCGGAATGGGAATTGGCGAATAGCGATAGTTATATGTCGCACAAGATATGAGGGACAAAAACAAACTTTTCCTCATAAGAAGAATATCGACATTTCCCTATATGCAGAAACGTTTAAGCATATATATTTAAACAATTTTTAATTTTTTCTTTTTTTTTCCTTCCACTCGATCTGCAAAAGAGGAATTAAAACAGCAAGATCATGTATACTAGGAATTGAAAGTAGGGATCTTTTAACAAAACTTAAGCCTAACTGGTAACATAAACCATAAAAGTACATTAGACCATATATAATATACTTTATCAAATGTATCGATATAGTATGTGCATAAAAAATATTACTCGTTTGGTATGTTAACTTTCACTTTTGTACCAAATGTGATACATGGGTGACAGGTAAACCACCTAAAAAGATATTTTTAAGCAAAATAGACCCCTTGCCGATATTTTTCTTTTGCAAAATAGGTCCTTGTGCGATTTTAGTCCCTACAACAAAACTCTTTTTAATCTCTTCTCCTCATCTCCACTTTATTTCCGGCCACCACCATTTCTTATAATTAGTTCAATTTCAAATGTAGATTTATATATATAATAACTAAGGAAATAAAAAAGATACCTAACTTTATAATTCGTTTTAAATATACCCAGTTTTACATCCAAAATACCCATGAATTTATAGTAATTCACAAGATTTGAAATAAATAAATAAATAAATAAAAAATAAAAAACAAGTTTTTTTTTTTTTTTTTTTAAAAATGGTCCTTTTGCGTTTTTTCTTGCATATTTGGTCCTTGAATGTCTTTTTTTGAATATTGTTTATTTAAACAGCATGAAATTTCTTTTGGATACCATGAAAACTTTTAGGTATTTTTTCAAAAATGCTCCTTGTGCGATTTGTTTTAAATAGTATGTAATTTTATATTCTTAATATATTTATCATTTCTTATTTTCACTTTTAAAGTGAAGGCCTAAGTGTTAAAAAATTGTATAAAGACTAAGTTTGTAAAAGTAACTCGCATGAGGTCCATTTTTGTAAATTTCGAATGAGGGTCAATTTTGTAAAGGAGTTTTGCAACAGGAGCTAAAATTGCACAAGGACCTAGTTTGCAAAAAAAATACAAGGGTCCTATTTTGCAAAAGAAACAAACTGCAAGGGTCCATTTTTGTTCAAAAAATCACTTTAGCTGGTTTATCGGTCACCCATGTATCACAATAATGTATGTACATTTGATAAAGTATACGTCTATTATATGGATTAAATCCTAGTTGAAAAACCTCGGATCACCACGAGCATTTTGATAAACCAAAATGATGAGCATGACACATATCAGATTATATAGGCCAAACTAAGAAATGTCTAAAGTATACTAAGAAAACAGCGCTATTATATATATAAATGTCTAAAGTATACTAAGAAAACAGCGCTATTATATATATATATTAATTTGATTTGATAAATAATGTTCTCGGACAACAAAAAAAAAAAAAAAAAAAAAAAAAATCGGAGTATTTTTGGTTGCAAAACATCTTAAGGGTTTTACGAGTGGCTGAAAGTCCTGAACTTATGTAGATCTTCATATAGTGTAAATACATTGTATTTGCATGAGATCAGAGGTGGTAATAGATACAATAGGCCTGCTAGCATGCTTACAGACGTACTCTAACACCACCTTAACGGGTAATACGATTTACATGTAACATGTTCAATGCCTACGAATAAATTATATGATGTTTCTTGGTTTATATACTGCTTGTAGACGTTTTTTTAAACCTATCTAGTCGATTTAACGTCGTAAAAGGGACGGTATTAATGAGTTTGAAATTTATGGAGCATCAACGAGGAAGGGAGATAGATGCAGAAATGGTAGCATTAACATTTTCGAACTTGTTTTAATGAGGGGGGAGGAGAATGATCAGAAGATAAGAACCAGAACCAGATGACGAGAAAATATAATTAAGGTATTCACATATATTGGATAGACCACTGCTAAAAAGACCTAGGTACAAGTTCAATTATACTGGTAGCTAAATTACGTCCCTCTAATATATTCGAATAAAAACTAATGAAGTAAAGAGTTATACAGTGACCATTATAAAGTGCCAAACTGATACTAGTTTGTAGGATTAATTGTACATAGAAAAATGTTCACATTGTTTTTGTATATATACAGATCAATGGCTTCGCTAATGATCAAGGGATCAGTACGTATTCCGGCCTGTTGTACACTCATCTGCTCAATAGTTTGTTTGGAGTTTTACCGGAAATCAATTTTTTTGCCAAAAAAAGCAAGCGCTTTACTGAGAGGCAGATAGGCTGAGAGTGTTAGGGACATATTCAAACCACTAGGGAAGTTAGTATAAACTTAATTAATTTATAGCATGAAAGAGGGTTACCAACATCCGGTTATTAAGGAAGATACCTGACATTGAAATATATAGGCTCTTAATGTTGACCAATGAGACCCAAAAGTTGTTTAAATTCAAAAGAAAATGCAACTCATCATATACTACTTTTTCAGATAACTGTACCTAACGAATTCAAATTGAAGTTACATTTAAGTGAGGCAACATGTCTTGCCGTGATCGACAAAAACTACTACATTGGTAATCCTTGATTTGAACATGAAACAAGTTTAAATGAACTTGTCTTAAAGTTGAATTCCTGAATGTTGTGTGCTCTTGAAAATGGCATGTTGTTGGGCAATTCAAAGCCCAATGATTTTTTACTAAGATTTAAACATAAAATACTCTAAGTATAAATCAAGTCTCTGAATGGTAAAACATTTTGGGAGAGTAACTTCATGAGTTCTTCGGAGACTAAAAAAAGCCTCTCTGCTTCTTGAAGCGGAACTCAGCAAAGTGAAGCCTGAACCTGAAAGAAGATGATGGCGTCAGTGAGTTATGACGTCAGCTCACCTACTCTCATTGATCTCCTCAACAAAAAATAGGTAGAAACTTTATTAAAAAGATAAGCAATACTTATAAAAAAAAAGTCAATAAAGTACAATAGTTGATACAAAAAGGAAAAACAGTTGTCAACATTGTACCCTAAAATAAGGTTGGACATGTTCCCAGAATATAAACATTTAATGCAGTAAGGTATCAGTATACCTTTCTAGTTAGATACTTGACACGTCGTTATTAACCTACGGGTATCAATCTTGACCTTGCTTATAAAAGAGAATGGTGTAATAGAGTAAATGTTACCTCGTATAATTAATTAGTATTTACGAGAGCATTTACTCCTCCTAAAACTAAGCCCCTAAACTCTTTCAGAGAGTTAGCATAGTTCTTACTTAAACACATACTTTTGTTTGTGTTTAAGAAAGTGAAAAAATCACTATACTTTGTCATTCAACTTTGATTGTTATTCCGCAAACAATCAATATAAATTCTTTGAATTATTCCTGATAAGAATTTAAACATTTAAAACCATGTTGTGTATTTTGTTCAAACCGTTTTTAGCATTCTTGTTTTTAAAACTGTTTAAACTTACATCAGATTACAATATAACTAAATTTAGGAATTATACTTGTGATAGCTTTTGTGATGAAAAAGGGATTTCTCAAAATTTCTCTTTAGTCTATACACCAGAACAAAGTGGCTTAGCTGAAATAAGCAATAGAACCCTCAGTGAGCCTGCAAGAACAATGTTAAATGGATTAGTTATGTCTAAAAAAATTTGGACTAAGGTTGTAAGCATTGTTTGCTTTACTCGAAACAGACCCATAATTGTTAAAGGTATAACAAAATTCCTTAGGAAGTGTTTCATGGAAGACTTCCAAATGTTAGTTATTTTTATGTCTTTTGTTGTCATGTATTTATTCGCAATCACAAAGATCACCTGGGAAAGTTTGATACTTGAGCTGATGACGGATACTTTCTTGGATACTCTCTTGTCTCTAAAGCCTTTAGAGTCTTTAACACAAGGGGAAAATAAGTAGAGGAAACATTTATTATATTATGGATGATGATATTATGGAAGCCATAGGGTTCTCACACAATTCGACTGAAGAAATCAATATTACTGCATCTGATAGATCTCCAGTTGATGAATTGCTTCATTCAAAACCCTAAAACTGCTATCATAATGATGGTGACATACTTCATTACGTTCTTCCATACACCAAACCCATAGCCTCAGTCACCAAGACTGATGAACCTACTGAACAAAATATTCCTGAAACTAATATTCATCTGAACAAAATGTTTTCGAAAACCCAGCCATTGAAGCTGGAGAACACATTATTCAGTTTGAACATTATGATGCTCTAGTTACTGATGAACGCATAAGGGAAACTCCTGAATCTTCTTCACCTCAAGCTGAAGAATCAAGTCCTAAAACTTCTCACTTTCCTACAAACCTGTACCTCAAGATAAGTGGTCAAGAGAAAAACACATTAAACTTGTGAATATTGTAAGAGAACCCTCAGGCATGCTTACAAGGCAAATGGCTAAGGATCTTAGTGTAGCCTCAGCTAGTAAATGTCTCTTTCCTATATGACACTATAGCCATTAGGATATTCCATTCCCATGCCACTTACATGAACTTCACATTTTAACAAATGGATGTCAAAAGTGCATTCGTGAATGGTAAACTCAAAGAAGACGTTTATGTCTAACAATTCCTGGATTTAAGAGTAATGAGTTTCGTTACTATGTATGCAAACTGAATAAAGCCCTTTATGGACTTAAACAAGTTCAATGAGAATTGTATGAAAATCTCTCAGCATGCCTCATTCAACACAAATTTGAAAAAGGAAACTCTGATAACACCTTATTTGTTTACAAAACTAAAACTGATGCCATCCTTATACAAGTGTATATGGATGATATTGTATTTGGTTCAATAAACAAAAAACTATGTAAACAATTTTCTAAGCTGATGACTAAGAAGTATGAGATGAGTATGATGGGTGAACTTACTTACTTCCTTGGCTTTTAATTAAAACAATCAGACACAGGCATCTCTATCAACCAAGAGACTATATCAGGGACTTGCTTAAAAAGCATGATATCTTTGAATACTCATCAATGAAGACACCCATGGTTTCTCCAAAAAAATTTTGGGCCTTGATTTAACTAGGAAATCAGTCAATGAGACTCAATATAGAGGAATGATGGGTCACTGATGTATCTCATAACCCACATACCTAATATTAAGTTCTCAACTTTCCTTTGTGCAAGATACCAAGAAAAGAATCACACTTGGTTGTTGTAAAGAGAATATCTAGGTACCTGAAACGTACACCAAGTCTTAAACTATAGTATCTAAAGTGTTCAGGCCTCGATCTGAAAGGATATTCAGACTCAAACTATGATGGATGCAACATAGACAAAAAAACACTTCAAGTACATATAAGTTGCTTGGTGGCAAACTAGTGTGTTTGAGTGTTATAAAGAAACAACCAGTTTCCAAGTCATCAAGTACATGTAAGTTTCTTGGTAGCGAACTATGGATGAAAAGTCAACTCAGTGATAATGACATAGTATATAAGAAGGTACCCATCTTTTGTGACAACAACAATGCCATTTCCATATCAAATAACCTTGTATTACACTAAAAAACCAAACACATTGATATTAGATATCACTTAATCAAGGACCATATCATGAAATGTGATATTGAACTTCACTTTATTCTCATTGAATATCAGCTTGCTGATATATTTGCAAAACCTTTGGATGAACCAAAGTTCACTAGACTGATAACTTAATTAGGAATGTAAATATTGATGATCAGTCTCTGACTTAATAATGTTCAGGGAATGTCAATACCCCAAGTCTCTGATAAATCCTTCAGGATCCCCGTATGTCCCTGAGAAACAAGATATTGACCGGACTAAATGCTCTACAGATTTAATTACTAAATATCTAACATTGTTACCTTTTTCATTAAATAAAGAATATTTTTTGAAGAAGAGCAACTACTTTATCGAAAATTAATAACAACTGTATTCCAAAAAGTTCAGAGACCCACTAAATCCTTCCACTATCCCCAAGTACTTCAAACTGATTATTCATTCAATGTATATGAACCAAAATTTTCCCCATCACTCCACGATACAAACATGCAAATTAAATATAATATCATCTCTGCAAAAGTGATGATTACGACAGCTAAATAGTCGTGTGTCAGAAGATTGAAGGGATGTCTCAAGTTTCTACGGGAACAGTGCAATTAATGCGGATGTCAAACCTTTTCAAAAACTTATTTCATTATCATTGTTACATCCATCAATTCATTTATTCACAACCTATATAAACCTTTTGCAAACACAAAACACAAACATGCTTTAAATTATTTGAGATAAACTTTGTCAAAATCTTTTCCAAATCTTGATCTTTTAAAAGCTAAGTGTTCTAAAACCTTTTCAAAACTTCTCAAATGGCTTCTTCAATTACTTACTCAACTCTAATAAAAGCTCCATCGATTCAAAACTTTAAACTCAACATTGTGGATGTCTCGGAAAACAACGTTGTTGCTTGCTTCAGCTATCCTAAAAAAATGTTCTAACTAAAAGTCGATGGTCAATTTTTGAAAAACTGTGTTATTTCTAAGGCCATTGTCAAAACACCGCAAATACCTAAAATATATTCAATAGTTTTGGTATACAGCTAAGGTGAAAAAGGACCAAGATCAGTTCAAATAAACTTATAGTTAAAAAGGGGTCCAAACCTTTATCTTTTGTCTATGATGAATTTGTAAAAATCAAAAGTCTTGATAACTCAAAATCTTATGTCTCAAAAACTACTCCTTTGGGTAAAGGGGAGTAATCCTGCACCCTGGTAAATATATAAACCAAAACGTTTAAGTACAACGGATATGGGTGAATCCCATATCTCAGCCCATTACATAGGCAAACAACTTACATAATAAGATACTTCCTATTTTCTAAACAAGAAAACACACCATTACTCACATGACAACATAAGACATAACGAAATAAAATTACTTCCTATGACCTTGAAGCCTAGTGCCATAGATGGCATTAAAAGCATCCAAGATCATAAACCTGGTTTGCATAGTCATAGTAATCATAGTCATCATCAGCATCTTCAAACTCTTGGCCACCACCAAACAAATTAGCAGACTCATCAAATGGGTTAACAACCACCTCTTCTTCAGAATCCGAAAGCACAATCTCTCCCACCTTAGAAAAAGGGTTAACCCTCTTAGTAGAACAGGTGGGAGGAGAAGAAGAAACACCAGTGGTAGGAGCCACAACCGACTCCTTCTCTTTTAAATCACTCGCAAGAGGAGCTTGTGAAACATTACCAATCTTAATAGACTCTTCCACATTAACTTCCATTGTATTACCTGTCTTAGTAGACTCATCCACAGGAACTTCCATTGTACGACCAACATCTACGTCCTTGTTGTTGTCATTCGACGGAATACCAAAAACATCCGTATCATCCATATTAAAAGCAGCAAACTGATTAGATGTAGAAATCTTCGTTCCACTCGTACTAGGCACATCAAAGGCCTTCTTCTTAGTGCCATCCACCTTCTTAGGTTCAGGAGGATTCTTTTTGGGTTGATACTGAAACTCCTTACCCACAACAGGTTTATTAAACCCTCCTCTACCCTGAGTAGTAAGACCACCTTGCTTACCTTTTTTTTTTTTTTTTTTTTTTTTTTTTTTTTTTTTTTTATTGACAGTCGTAAAACCATCATTAACAGGCTTAGTAGGCTGAACTGGAGGTGCAACAACTTTAAGACAATCAACCAGAGTATGACCAAAGATCTTACAGTTATCACAACGAGGTGGTTTCTATTCTTATTCAACCCGTATCTTCTCAATAGTCGAACTTGAACCATCAAGAAATGGTATCTCAACAGTCAAAATGTCCTGAAGCACCTCATCCGATTTCACTTCTATCATGCATCTGGCAAAACTACTACGGCCCCACGATTCCTTACATATTTGGCTTGTAAAAGCATCTAACCTTTTGGGCGTGCCAATCAGTGTGGCAAGAAGACTGAGGCCATCATCAGAAAACATAGCATGGGGAACATCATGGAATTTAACCCACACTGGGATGTTAGTCAAATCCTCTTTAAGTAGGTTTGTGTTCCAAGTCCATGGTTTAAGAATAATAGGAACATTTCTGATCAACCAAGGACCATTTTCAAGCACATCATCAACACCTTTCTTCGAGTTGAACTTAAAGAAGAACCCCTTAGCATTCATCATTACCTTTTGCACACCAAACTTAGCCCATGCATTGCGAACATAATAACCGTAGAGAGTATTCTCAAACCTCGTATTCACCTCTTCCACTACTTTCATTGGAACTGAAAGGTCAACATCCTCCTTCTTTTTGCTACATTCCAACCTCCGAAAATTAAACACATGTTTTTGAGGTTCATTAGAAGTAGAACCCGCGTAAGAAACCGAGTTCACTCCAGTTCCATTAGTAGTACCAACCTTGTGAGCCTTGGGACCAGAAGTTGCACTCATATTCATATTCACCTTAGGACCAGAAGTTGCATTCGAAGGAGGAGAACTTGTTAAATTAACTTCATTCGCAATAATCTCACTTTGAATTTTAATCATAGCATCATCAAAATTCATATGCGAAGGAGGAGGACTTGTTAAATTAACTACTCCTTTGGTTGTGAATATGTAACTCGCAAGGTTAGGTCTTCACAATGAAATCAAACCTTATAAGACCTCTATTGAACTGGCCTAAAAAACATATATTTACAAATCTTGGTTCTCACTTACTTGGAAGATCTTGATAACTCACATCCTTTAGGGTATGGGTGGGAACAAAAGTTCTACTAATCAGTTGAATTCAAATCAACAAATGATAGCCTACGGTCTCATCACAAGGACTCTGGTAAATATAGGGAAGGTCATCTATGATGACTTAGTAAGTAAACTATCAGTAGGCACAAGAGGAAAGGCAATGACCTATCCTCAATTTGTGTCTTTGTTGATAGAACACTTGGTGATGAGTATGTTTAGGACTCTAAAAAAGAGATTAACCCATTTATTCTGAGTAATCCAACTACTCTCTTCCCATCCCTGAATATGAAGTTGAACCTACAAATTACATGCTCAGTGTGGTTGAGCAAGCTGAAATGACTCCAACTGCTTTACCTGAAGTAGTGGTGAAGAAGTCGAAAAAAGTGCCTAAGTCAAAGGCATAAACTTCTAAAATTTCTCAGCCTAGAGCACAATTTGGAAAACGAACCAAGACAAAGAAAAACCAATCTTTGTCTAACCAACCTGATCCCCTAAAGCTAAGGTTAAAAAACCCAAGAAACAAACCACCATATCTTTTTTGAAAAATGGTGGTACGGTAAAGAATCTAAAGGCCTGAAACCCATAGAATCCTCACTAGCCAAGGACCAGGAACCCTAGCTAGCCACTTGTTACATCCTCTAAAGTTTAAGGTAGTAAAAAAGGGACACTGCAAATAACCTCCACAAAAAAATCTTTAGTAAGTGGAGGTGAAGATTAGAACCACTCCCGGTCCAATAGAGAGTCGATCATTCAGAGTCTTCACAATCAATCCTCTCTTTACATTCTAATGCAACACTTATGACGATGGTTTTGGGATGTCGAAGCCAAAACTTGACCTAAACAGCCCTGACATGGGCCTTGAAAAACAAGAGTCAGGTCCTGACGGTCACATTATTAGGGATACTGAACCTCACCTAGTCTATAAGGGTCTTGAATCACAATGATCAAAAGATCCTAAAGATGGCATTAGTACCACACAACCTTTTCCTGAGGGGCACCAACAAGATCCCAATGATTCAATGAACTTTCCTCAATTCATTTATGATAGATAAAAATGACCATCACTAACCTTTGCGGAAATGCAAGAACTGCTAGAATCTAACTCGTACTCGTCAGTCACAGAGTTTAACTTGCTTGATGATGAGGAGAAAATAAATATGTTTAAATAGGAAATGATGGATGCTGAGGAATTTGTTCAAATGCCTCATATTCCTAAAGATGAAGCAAATCAAGTCCATCCTTCTTAAAGTCCTCTTCGTCAATCTTTAGAACCAACACCCATCACCACAAATGAGGAAACCCTAATGACTCATCTTCAGTTTCTTGAAGATTATGTGGTTGTTGAATTCTTGAATGATGTTGATAACAAACATGTTGAAATTGGGGCTTGAAGCCTTAGCCTCTATCATCGGTTAAGTCACTGAGGGTGATATCCGTAATATCTTGGCAAGTCTGAAGTCACTTGCTACAACTACTCAGTATTTGGCTTGGTCAACTGGCAAAAGAGTATTAAAGATTGAGCACTTTCAGGATGCACTGGCTTCTGATCTATCATCCATCAAGACAGACATTTCAGACTTCCAGACATAATTTCAAGACATGTTAACCCTCTTTCAGTCTATAGTCTCAGATGATACTTCATCAGTTCCCGGTTCTTTAGCCTTAGTAACTAATGAGGGGGAGATACCAACTCAGCATGCCCAATCGAAACCCTTATTAATCCACACTTGCAAGTCTCCCTTTGAAGAGATCCCTTAGCACACCATAGAACCAACACCCAACTGAAGTCTCGGCCTTCGTTATCTACCCTGGTCCCTCCTCAACAATTGAGGGAGAGACAGTCTGAGACTATGATATCCTTGAGCCTATCTTTTTATTTAAGCCAATTGAGGACATTCTTATGTCTTCTTCTGTACAACCATCAGAAGATACTAGAGGCAAGAAAAAGATTGTTGGTGTTGAAGATCCTTTACCTATCTTCCTTTACCTAAAATCAACCTTAGTCATCCCTAATCATCAGTCCTAACCAACCATGCTGAATCTTTACCAGGCCTTGACTTGATCGACTGCCAACTAGAGTTACGAAAGGTAGTTATAGTCACTGGAGAGGAGCTAAGTAAACTCTTCAAAGGTGAAACGAAGAATAATGCGTTAGATGATGCTGCCTCAGCCAAGGAAATTATTAAGATAGCACAGGAAGAAGCTAAGGCATCAAAGTAACTTGTCGAAACCATCAAGGAATTCAAACTTCTTCAGCTTCATAAACTTAATCCTGACAAGGATAAGCTGAATGTAGAGGCTAAAAAGAAGAAAATTGCATGGGAGAATTATAAAAAGAGGATAAAGTATGTCAGGAAGCCTATGGTCATTATAGACATTGGAATCTTTCCAAATACCAAGCCTCTAAAAGTCACTTTCATTAAAGACAATGACGACTCAATTTTAAAGTCATCACTGAGTTCAAATTGAGTCTTTTTAGTGACAGGGAATGGGAAATGATGTTGGCCATTCTGAACAAAGAGAGATGATGTAATGTTGTTGAATTGACCAAGACCTTTGGTAGAAGATTTGAAAAGATCAAGGAACAAGAAAAGTTCCTCGGAATTGATACAAGGAAACCTATTAATCTTCAAGACCCTCTCAAGGCTTCTCTTAAACTGAAGAAGAGGAAAAGATCCATTGGTAATGAACCTCAAATGTTTGTCCTTGGCCTTTGATACAATAGGATCCCTCTTAAAGGAGTTCCATTTAGTGAAGGTCAAATGATTGTCTTTAGAGAAGGTCAAACGATTGAAAATCTTGAGCATGTCATATACTTCACTAATGGATTTGGAGAATAAGACATTCTGCAAGTCTCTAAATTGCACATTGTGGACACTCCAACACTCTTTTGTAACAAGATTACGTCCATATATGAAAAGAAACATAAAGCTCTCAGACTACGAAGAAGAGGAAAAGTGGGATGACAGACGTATCCTCTTATTGAAGAAGGTGAAGCTAGAGATGATGGAGATTACTGAAGAGCAAGATTGAACAAGAAACTTTATGTGTTTTTGTTTAAGTAAACTGGAGAGCAAGACTGAACTAGAAACTTTATGTATTTTTGTTTAAGTATTTTGTAATCCATGAATAGTAATGATCTTTTGTTTCATTGTGTTCTTATCGGTCTAGTCTTTACGTTAATTTAGTTATTAAGAAGAAGTTTTACTAGTTTACACTTAAAAAACACTTAGGCTATTTCTATATCCAAATAAGGGGAGATTGTTGGGCTAATTCAGAGCACAATGATCCTTGACTAGGATTTGAACATAAAATACCCTAAATGTAAATGAAGTTCCTAAATGATAAAACATCCGGGGTGTCATCTTCATGAGTTCTTAAGAGACTAAAGAAAGTCTTTCCACTTGAAGCCAGAACATAAAAGAAGATGGGGGAGTCAGTGAGTGATGACACTAGATCACTGACTTCCTTTGATCTTGTCAACAACATAAACATCCTGAACTTAGATAATTGGAAAAAAGTATCTAATTCTCTTAAACAAATAGCTGAGAACTTTATTGAAAAGATAAATGGTACTCCCTCCGTCCCATAATTATAGTCCACTGTTGACTTTTGAAGTCTTTAATTTTCAACTTTGACCTTAAATATTTTTATTTGTGTTATATATTAATTGATGCAAAATATATGAATGGATTGAGTTTTGAATGTATTTTCTATTGGTATAATTTTTATCAAGTATTATATAACACAAATAAAAATATATAAGGTCAAAGTTGCCAAATGAAGACTTAGAAAGTCAACACTGGACTATAATTATGGGACGAAGGTAGTATGTACTTATCAAAGACAGAAAATAAAGTACAACAATTTATACAATAAAAGAAATAGTCTTTAACATTGTACCTTAAAGTAATGTTATATGTGCTTCAAGAATAGAAACATTTAATATAGTAAGTATCAGTGTACTTTCCTAGTTAGATTCTTGACACGTCGCTATTAACCCACATGTATCCGGTTCGCCTTTGCCTATAAAATACAATATTGTAATTAAGTAAACTTTACATCATACAATTAATGTGTTAGCATTTATGAGATCATTTACTCCTAGTAGAACTAAGAACCTAAACCCTTTTAGAGAGTTAGAATAGTTAATTATTACATAAACAAATACTTTGGGTTGTCTTTAAAAAAATGAAGATGTTACTATATTTTGTCATTAAACTTTGATTGTTATTCCACAAACAGTTATAATAAATTCTTTGAATTATTTCTAATAAGAATTTAAACGCTGAAAATTTTCTTGTATATTTTGTTTAATCTGTTTTTAGTATTCTTGTTTTTAAAACTGTTTAAACTTACATCACATTATATGAAGAGTGAGTTAACTTAGCTATCTTATGTTATATTCACTCTAAAGGGAACATGAAGATCGAAAAACTTAGCATGAACTTGAACCCACTCGATATGACCTGATTTTGAATAAAAAACACTAATTGATTGAGAACTTGGGTTTGATAAGGCATTATGTGCGTCTGAGAAGTATTATGCATGCATAACTCTATTTGAACAATAGTTCAAAATGATATTATAACCTGGGTTCAGGTGTAGGGACATTTCGTATACTAACTTACTAAATTTTCCTGGCAATTGGCAGAGGCTTTTTGTGGAAACAAAAAAAAGTTGTGAACAGTTCTATAGTTTTACCCTACTATTTATCTTGATATTTGTATAACTTTATCTTAAATTTGTGTATCTTCAGTATTCCAATAGGCCAACTAGTAAATGGTCTTACTTTACGTTGAATTGACTTAAAAATTACAGAACCACTCTATCAAATTCACTGGCAGACTTTGTTAACTATTCCTTTTTTCTCACTTCTCCATGTCTTATAACTATAATTAAGAAGTAGTTTCCTATGATCTAGATTATTAAGTTTTATAGTCAGTGTGATTGCTAGTCGATCATACTAAAATCACTCTGTTTGTGTTGAACGCAACGGATGATTGAAGATTTATTAGTCACAACTCACAACATCGTATATAGATATATTGGGCTGCTTGAGATTTACATATTTATCCAATTCATGTTACGCGGTGTTTTGCCTGGCCAGGTCTGTATTTTGCCTCCAAATTTGGACACGAAAGCAGGTTTATTTAAAGTTTAATATAAATAGCCGTTTTTTTATATATAAAAGGTCTGTGTGAATGTTAATGTGTTATACTTCGGGTTGTGCCTCGGAAGTTTACTCTTCATAATTACTATTCTTCGAAAATTCTCATTTTGTAATATGCTTGGAAGGGTAATATCTAGGTTTTCATTTATTTTACGTATAGTCAAAGATGAGTTTTTTTTACCCGAACAGATAATGCAAAAAAGACTTCGGATTTGTCCCAATGTAATGCTAGAGTCAAGTTCTGTCATCTTAGGTAATTACTTAATTACCCCGTAATAATTTATCAAAACTGTAAGTTCATCATATATAACTATCAAAATATTTATCACATGTGTTTTGATGGCTAGGGTTCGACTATGTTCAATTATAATTACAATAATGCAATTGGTTTTCGATCAGTTTCTAATGTATGCACTTAAACATAGGTTTTTTGAACTGATCTGCAGGAAGGCTAGCTGGGGGGATAAAAACTACAGAAGGTAGAATTTCTAAGCTTCTGGATAGCAACTAGAGGGTTCTCTCCTTAAGGTATAATTTATAAGAACATACATTAAATGGCATATACCTCAAAAACTGTAATATGAAATAATTTTGATGTAGCACATTATATATATTGTGTAATTTTAGTTTATTACTTAGACCCGAAACCATATTTCTTTTAGGGCAGAAAGAGTCTGTAAATCGCAGTAGTGATTAATCTCTTGCCAAATTTTCATGTATGTATGTATGTTATTGATATCCCGTCTCCTCATGTCTTTGTGAAGCACATAAATGCATATCTTTTTTGCATTAATGTTAACGCATTATTTGCAAGATGCCCGACCATCAAGCAAAAAGGTTGTGGCCAGGTTCAAGTCTCCGTTGAAACATGTGTGATGTATAAGTTGGTTCGCATGTGTGTGAATAATTTGCGTTTCTTATAAGAAAACGTACAATATCTGGCACCATATCGCCACTATAAGAAAATTGACTGGAGTCACCAGAGAAAAAACCACTCACTAGTATCAAGACGACTTCTACTTTCTTTTTCTGAACGGCGGAGAAGTTCTTAAAAATTCTAGCAAGAAGCTCGAAACATAATTGCAACAATTTGCTACATGCACATCCATGATCTATATATACAAGACGACTTCTCTACATATGAAAGAGTATGTGGGTAAAGTGGTACATAAAATTAAAGACCCTATATAGTATATACAGTGTCACAAAAAGTGAAATAAGGTTATGAGCATTTGGTTACACCGTTGTTCTTAATCACTTTCTTTATACAAAATATATTATCTCCACGTTTCTTAGAACCTAGCTATTGGTAAAAGATAAAACTAATTGCTACGTGCAGTGTTACTCTTATAAAAAAAAGGTCCGTAAAAGCCTGCCCGATATAGTGATATATACTTTGTTGTGTCTTAATTTTCTTTTTCGAGTGGCAAATTCTTATTCATATCTGTATATGAAAATCTTAACTAGCTTAAATTCTTATTAATGATGTAAAATTATTATTTCGACATATAATTCTCTTTGATAGACTATAACACTTTTGACCTAATTAACCACGAATGTCCATGCAAAGTACTTCAGAATATGAAACATTAAATATTCTTGCAAAGAGATTATTTGGCCCATTAAAAAATGGTCGGAATTTTCAGACTATCCCAAAACCTTCAGTGATCTGCTTGTTTGGGCTGATAATTCACAGCTGCCCGGCCCGCTGCTACTAAATTGTGCTTTGACGTTGTGGTTCTTGCTGCTCTTTGGGTTATTTGACGTTATAGGAACTCCATATGCTTCGACCTAAAAGCCTCCGAGGAAAAATATGCTTCGTAGTGATATTATATATACTAGAAAGGTGCCCGCGCGATGCGAGGGTGGATTGTTGGGGGTGAAGAGGAGGGAGGTGGGCTGGTGGAAAGTGATTGTTGAGGTGGTTATAAATTGTTGGGGGTGGTTGTTGAGGTGGTTATAAATTGTTGGGGGTGGTTGTTGAAGTGGTTATAAATTGCTGGGTGATTGTTAGGGGTGGTTGTTTCCATAATTAGTAAGTAAAATCTGAATTTTTAAGACTTTCTAATTATAGAATAGTCTCAAATATAGATTATTATTTCATTATCTCACATTCTCACTCATGGATAGTTCATAGGAGCAAGGTTATTCGTCCACGATGGACCTGATTGGATAAAAAATCCAATCAACGCTTGTAATAACAGTTTGTAAGTTCTTTGTTTCGCACCTAGCGACTTGCTAGTGCGTTTTATAATACATCAGCGGTTTAAAAAAAAAAAAAATACTGATTTAGGCCTGACAGATGTGAAATTGTGAATACTTAGCCTTTGCCTACATCAAATGGTTGACAAAAACAAAAGTGAGTTAGGAACTAAATGAACAAACTTCATCTTTTGAATTACTTATATAAATGTCCAGATCGAATTCTTCATTCACAAGATGAATACATATGACAATCTGAGAGCATAGGTTCCGCACAAAGGAAGAAGTGCATCCGACACATTCAACATCTTTTACTCCACTTTTTGTAAGGATCGATGAGCTCAAACATACAAACCTAATCAAATATTGAACATTGTTTGGAAAAGACTCGACAAAGAAACCTGAAACTAGAATGGCTTGTTACCTACTCTCACATGGCTTTGCTATTATGATTCAACTTAGCACCTAATTATACTTGTCAAGTCTTTATTATCCAATTTTCATTTATATCCCTTTTTATTAAGGTCCCCATTGAGTTGCATGATTCAACCATATAAGCTAGCTTCCAACCTTAAAAACCAAAGAATTATTGAACTAATTAGAAGAAAAGGGAGCCCAAAACCATCAATCATGGATGCCAAAAAAGGCATAGCACACATGGGGTGCAACTACCTTTCCCATACAAGTCATCCTAAGAAAACCCATCTGATCATTACGTTTGTTTATTAGCCAGTTCACGTTATTTAATTTGTTGTGGATCTCTTGTCAATTGAAATTTTACATGTTAAGAGTAGATTTTTTTTTTTTTTTTTTTTATTATTATTTTTTTTTTAATGTACTTAACTCAAAATCCTTAACCGCCAAGAAATCTTTATATGTTATCATAGTTTAGGATTGTTCGTAGGTCTATATCTTTAAGGCCGAAATGGCTAGAATGGATTTTCGATCCGAGCCTAGCAAGAGTTATTTATACGACATGAAGTAACACACACGACTAGATGCTCCCAAACCATTTTTTAATTAAAGAGAATGAGGGGGAACACAGCTCCTAAACAAACACGCAAATAGACTCTATCCTAGTCCTAAAGGAAGTCGACTGTATTTTTGCCTTGCAAGGCAAGCCAAAACTAGTAACTCTCCTGCTACACATGAGCATAAGAAACAACTAACCCAGGGACGGAGCCAGAAAGAAATATGACCGGGTGCACATTTTTTTTAACCGTAATATATAATAGAGTGAAAAAGTAAATTAAAATGAAGATTTCATTAAAACGATAAATAAATGAATATATTACCTTCTAATTAGTGATTCTACGATCTCCCATAGCAAAAAAACACTTACGTGCACCCTCATTTTTAATATTAATAATTTCTTCTTTCTCTATAGCACATGTTAAAGCGTCGTTAAAATAATCATCACTCATCTGATTACGCAAATTAGTTTTAATGAGCTTCATTTAAAAAAAAAAACATATTTCAACCGTAGCGGTAGCAACAGGCAAGACTAAAACCAACTTCATTTAAGCACTACTTTTCATATATATTGTAAATACGACAACAATAAAAATGCCTCATGACAACACAATTGGGGTACTTTTCGTATTCTTAATATATTGTTGACTATTACTTAAACTTGTTATCCCTATTTGTCTTAATAGAAATTGCATAGTTATTCACTTATTCTTATTGCCCTAATCCTTTATTGATGATGATAGACTATACGGAACCAACAAATTAGTCAATATTTCATACAACCAATCAAAACATGAAAACTTTAAAAGAGATAATAAACAAATAAAAGATATATGTTACGACTTACGAACCTGATCACGTATAACATCCCCGGACCCAAGAATAATAGGCCGGACTCGCCCAAACTAAACCAACCCGGACCAGGATAAAGGCGAACCACGTCACAACACTTCTCTAAGGAGTCCCGCGGCTCTGAGACACAACTGCGGGACACATTCTGTGACCGGGAATAACCCAAACGCCTGGACCTATAGTACAACCCAAAAAGAGTAAGAAGTACTGTCAACTATCAAATAGCTAACCAAGGCAGACCCAGAATAGGAAAGGCGACAACCCCTTTTCGAAGGAGTCGCCACTCACAGTAAGAAGACGAGAAAGAAAGGGTCCTTGAAGGTTTGGCGCCTGAAAACGTCGCTATCACAGTACAAAACCTCAGGAAACAGACAATAGAGATCATGGTATAAATAGAGGGCACCCACCGCCCTCAAAGGGTAACACAATTCTCTCTCTCATAAATAACTAAGCATTTTGTCTCTCTAGACCCTATACTTACTCTCACACCCGAGGTTGACCGCGGAAGTCCCTCTTCCGCGGTGAGACTAATGGTGTTTCTTTCTTAGCAGCTTTATCGCAAGACCTTCATAGTTCGAAATTCACTCTTTCAAGAGTTAGCATAAACAAAATCTTGAGCTGTGTCCAAGTTTTGTACTAACAAGTGGCGCCATCCGCATTGTGACTTGTTAACTTAACTACGTTTCAAAAGATACTCAAACCAACATGAGTAAACTGGCAGGAAGTGGCTCTACTCCTACCCAAGAGCAATCCGTAGTACGGAACACTTTGGGGAAAGAGAAGAGCCAAGGAGCAAACGAACCATTACCAGACGCGGCGTTGCGGGAGTTTTGCGATAAGCATTACGACCAGCTACTGCCCCTAATGGCTGAAAAGGTTCACTAAGAGAAGTTAAGGCAAGTACAAACACGCCTTGACTTCGACAGTGATGAAGGAAAAAACAGAGGATCTCGAGAACAAACTCAGAACTCTAGGTCCAAATCCTTGGGAAAAGGAGAGGCCAAAAGGAGACGACAAGCTAGCCCAAGTGTCAAATCTGGACCCTCCGATTACTCTTACTCCCGAAGCGTCTTTTCCCGACTTAGTAGTGGAGAGACCAAAACCTTCGGAGAAGATTGTGAGAGGCAGAGATATCCCCGGTCGGCTGTTTTCTCGCGTCTAGGAGAAAAACGACAAGACGTCAGGTCACGACTAGGAGACCGGAAAGAAGACGTATTCTCACGGCTGAACTCCAAAAGCCGCGCCAGAAGAGAACAGAGAGCAGAAGCCGGATACTCTCGGTGAGAAGAGAGTGGAGAAAGACCAGAAAGGCGGAGAAAGAGAAGCCCAGTCACCTGCAGCAGTACCCCCATCTCAGGAAAAGAAGCGCCGGGGACAGATATGCACATTCTGATCCCGGGAGGCGGAAAGAACGGTCATCTCCGGAAAGCGAAGACGGTGATGGAGGACACTGGAAATCCAAATCCAGAAGCAACAAAGATAACAAGGATGATCTCTACCGTCCATACGAGATTGAGGATACTGATCCGTTCACACATCGAATCAGAAGCTTCGAATTCCCTAAAAGAACTAGAATGCCGTCCAACATCAAAACTTAAGACGGTACCAGTGAACCGGAGGATCACCTGAAGAATTTCTGCACCACGGCTAAAGTAGAGCGCTGGGCCATGCCTACTTCGTGTCACATGTTCAACTCAACCTTATGGGTCATGCCCGTGTGTGGTTTGATGAACTACCAGCAGAAAGCATTGACAATTTTGAAGACCTGCGGAAAAGTTTTCTATCCTACTTCCTCCAGCAAAAGAAGTAGTGGAACTCCATCACATCAAACAAAGGGAGGGAGAACCAACCGGAGCTTTTGTGGATCGTTTCAAGGCCGAAATTATGCACGTGAAAGGAGCCCCGGAATGCATGAAAATCTCAGGTTTCATGCACGAAATCACCAATCCGGAGCTAATCAAAAGATTTAATGACAAAATCCCACGAACTGTGGACGAAATGTGGAAAGCAACGACAACCTTCCTCCGCGGTACTACAGCCGCGGCAAACCAATCAAAAAAGAAGCAAGATCGTTCTACGTGGAAAGCTCAAGAAAATGGGTCCAAGGTCAGTCAGAATAGCCTAGCGTTTGAGCGAAAATCAGAATTCAAGGGACGCTTTAGGGCAGACAAAAGGAGAGCTGACCGATTCACACCTCTTACTAAGACGCCAAAGGAAATCTTGGCAATGGACTCCGTCAAATTCATGGCCCCGCCTCCCATGGCAAGCCCGGCGGAGTCAAGAAACAAAGACAAGTATTGCGATTTCCACAGAGAAAGAGGACACACCACAGACGAATGTTTCCAGCTGAAAAAGCAAATTGAGGAAGCAGTTAGGTCCGGCCAACTGTCGCATTTGGTAAAAGAAATCAAGAATGGAAGTCAGAAAGGCGGAGCAGTCAAAGGCGGTAAAAAAGAGACAGCGGCAAAAGACAAAGCCCCCGCCATATTCATGGTCCAATCTTGGCAGAGGAATGTAAAACAAAAGATTCCCCACAAACAGGTCCAAACCTGGAAATATCTTTCCCACCAGTACAAGGGGATGACTGGGATGACCACCCGTTGGTAGTTAAAGTAGACGTGGGTGGGCACCGCGTGCATAGAATGTACGTGGATAATGGAAGCGCCTCAGAAGTACTTTACGAGCACTGCTTCAACCGTTTAAGCCCAGAAATCAAAAAGAGGATAATCCCCGCCACGACCCCCTGCTTGGCTTCAGTGGCAAAATATGATGGCCTTTAGGTCAAATTTTGTTGGAAGTAACTCTGGGAGATGATGAGAACTCAGCAAGCACATGGATGAACTTCATGGTAGTAAGATCTCCATCCCCGTACAATGGGATCATTGACAGACCGGGGATAAGATTACTGAAAATCATACCTTCAACAGCTCACGGCATGAAAAAGTTCCATACCACGGGAGGTATAGTAACACTCCATAGCGACAAAACTATACCTGTCGAGTGTCGCATAGTAACAGAGCCACAACCGCAGCAGAACATTGAAGTAGCCGCAGCAGAGGGTATCAAGGTAGCAATACACCCAGAATTCCCGAATCAGACCATTACCATAGGCGGAAGCCTCACTAGTCAAGGTAAAAAAGACCTGTGTGAACTACTTAGGAGCAATTTGGATATCTTCGCGTGGAAACTGTCGGATATGACCGGAGTACCGTTGGGCATTGCAGAACATAAACTTAATGTACGGGAAGGATACACCCCGGTGAGGTAGAAGAAAAGGGGACAAGCCCCAGAAAGAAATAAAGCGATCAATGACGACGTGGCCAAGCTGGTTGAAGCCGATATCATAAGGGAAGTCCACTATCATGACTGGCTATCAAACCCGGTCCTAGTCAAAAAAAGCGATGGGAGTTGGAGAATGTGCGTCGATTTCAAAGATGTGAACAAGGCCTGCCCCAAAGATTGCTACCCGCTACTGGAGATCGACTGGAAGGTAGAATCACTTTGCTGCTACGCATTCAAATGTTTCCTAGACGCGTACAAAGGGTATCACCAGATCCAGATGGCCGTAGAAGACGAGGAAAAGACCGCTTTCCACACAAGCCAAAGAATATTCTGTTATCGGAAAATGCGGTCGACATGGCTTTTCAAAAGCAGATTGGGAGAAACTTAGAGGTGTACATAGATGATCTAGTCATAAAAAGTCACTCAGAGGCTGAAGTGCTAAGGGACGTGGAGGAAACCTTTGCAACCCTCAGAAAGATCAATATGAAACTGAACCCAAAGAAATGCACCTTTGGCGCAGAAGAAGGTATGTTCTTGGGACATTTGATCTGTAAGCAAGGAATTCGGGCTTACCCGGAGAAGTCCCAGATCGTCACCCAACTACCATCCCCAAGAACCTTGAAAGAGGTACAATGCTTAAATGGGAAGCTGGCGAGTCTCAACCGTTTCCTATCAAAGTCGGCGGAAAAGTCACTACCGTTCTTTCGAACATTAAAAAAGTGCATCAAGAAGAGCGACTTCCAGTGGACATCGGAAGTGGAGATAGCCTTCAAAGAAATGAAGAAGCACATTGCCAACCTCCCAACCCTCATTGTTCCCCGGCCGAAGGAAGAATTGATAATGTACTTATTCGCGGCTGGAGAGGCTATCAGCGCCGTGCTGCTAGCTGAAAGAGGAACATACCAGATGCCAGTATACTTCATTAGCCGCGCTCTGCAAAGTCAGGAGATAAACTATAGCCCAATGGAAAAGCTGGTCCTAGCACTAATCCACGCGGCTAGAAGACTCCGAAGGTATTTCCAAGCACATCCAATTGTTGTTATCACTGACCAACCAATCAAACAGGTATTGGCACAAACAGAAAAAATAGGCAGAATGACGAAATGGGCCATAGAGCTTAGAGGAATACGATATCAGTTACAGACCGCGAACAACAATCAGAGGGCAAATCTTGGCCAATTTCATCGTAGAAGTACCAGAAGAAGAAACCGCGGCTATAAATTTATCCAAAGAAGAACTACCCTATGCAGAACCATGGAACTTGTATACAGATGGATCCTCATGCCAGGAAGGATCCGGGGCCGGACTCATACTGACAAACCTGGAAGGCATGGAGTTCATATACGCCCTCCGCTTCGAATTCCAAACATCAGATAATGAAGTAGAATACGAGGCACTGATAGTAGGATTAAGAATATCAAAGCAAATGGGGGTGAAGGACCTAGCCGCAAACGTAGACTCACGGCTGGTCACAAATCAGATCAATAGCTCGTACACAGGCAAGGAAGAAGCCATGATCCAATACCTGGAAAAAGCAAAGGCTTTGATAGAAAGCTTCAGGACATTCTCAATACGACAGGTTCCCCGCATCCAAAACAAGCAAGCAGACGCGTTAAGCAAAATCGCTTCTACCAGCTTTGCTCATTTAACCAAACAAGTGCTAGTGGAAGTCCTCAAAGAAAAGTCCATTAAAGAAAAAGAAGTAATGCCCGTGGTAGAAGAGGATGGTGATACATGGATGACACAGCTCTTCGAATACTTGCAAAATGGAACATTGCCAGCAGAAGAAAAGAAAGCCAAAAGCTGAAGATAAAGGCAAGACAATATGCCATAGTCGATGGGGTCCTTTTCAGAAAATCATTCCTAGAGCCATGGCTCCTTTGCGTCGATCTGCTGTAAGCCAACTACGTAATCAGAGAGATTCACGAAGGAGCGTGCATCATGCATTCAGGACCGCGGTCTATAGTAGCAAAAGCTCTGTGATCTGGATACTACTGGCCCAGCATGCACAAGGACGCAAGAGAAGTTATTCAAAGGTGTCAGGACTGCCAAGTTCATCGGCCAGTACCCAAAAACCCGCAGCACAACCTGGTTCCTATCACCTCCCCCTGGTCGTTTTATAAATGGGGCCTAGACATCAGCGGCCCTTTCCCGGAAGCTCCAGGGAGGATAAAATACTTGATAGTGGGGATTGACTACTTCACGAAGTGGATTGAAGCCAAAACCCTTGCAACCATCACCGGTAACCAGGTGAAAAAATTCGTCTGGGACAATATCGTATGCAGATATGGCCTACCGGGAGAAATCGTATCGGATAATGGGAAGCAGTTCAGAGATAACCCTTTTAAGGATTGGTGTGAGAAGCTCAACATCAAACAGCGGTTCGCATCTGTCAAACACCCGTAGGCGAATGACTTAGTAGAAAGGGCAAACAGGAGCCTCGGAGAAGGGATCAAAGCAAGGATAGAGCAAGGCAAAAGGGACTGACTAGAAGAAGTCCCGCACGTACTATGGGCTCACCGCACCATGATAAAATCCAGTGATGAGGCGAAAAATGAACCACTTTTAGGGGGTCCTTTAAGCCCGGAATTGAATTTATTTGATCAAATATTGCCATAAATCGTTCCTTTTGTGATTTTAGGTACTTTAGGAGTGAAATCTGGAAAAGGAAGCAATTCGGACGTTTTCGGAGCATAAAAGTGAAGAAAATGCCAAAGACTTAATTTTCCATGCTGGGAACAGTGTATGACGACGTCAAGAAGGCAATCCTGACGGCTTCAAGAGTAAAAACCATGACGACCCAGAAGAAACCTGAAGGCGTCACAAGAAGAGCGTCAAGAGTTAATTGTGTGACGGCCTGCAAAAGGGGACTACATGCCGGCATCAGATGTAGATCTAGGCAGTCCGAGGAATTATTGGGCGGCGAGATGACGGCGTCAGACATTTGTTCTTGACGCCGTCACCTCCTAAACTCTATATATAGTTTTCTAATTTTCATTCATTAGAGAAAAACTTGTGTGGAGAAACCCTAGGGCCGAACCTTTTACGAATTTTACAGTTTTTCAAGGGTTTTCAACCCTTGAATCCTTACATGTGCTATTGAGATAAGTCTTCTCTTAATTCAATCAATATGTCTATGTGTTGGTTGTCTATATCTTGTGCTTGTCTTGATTTCAACATGCTAGGCTAGATTTATCTTGTGTTTGCTTAGATCTAATGAAACCTAGATGTTGATTATGTGTTGATTACTTGTTTATGGTTGTATTGGATGAATGATTTCAATGTTAGGCTTAAGAAAACTGGTAGATCTCCATTTGGTAACATGCTTGAACGTCTTAGGAAACATGAACCGATGTGTACTAGGTTTTATTGGTTGTATTAAATGCATGAGTAAATTCTAATGATTGGTGAGTGCTTATTCACTCACTTTTATAAGACCAAAACCGGACTCAAAAGACCAAAAACAAATCGAATTATGCCACATTTGTAGTGTTTTTGTGTTTGTGATATGCAGGTACGGATATTACACAAAATGACGAAAAATCACGAGAAAACTACGAAACCGAGCACGAGAGTGGAAGACGGTCAATTAGTCAAAGCTGTGATCTTAAAAGCCAACATTGGACCCTGAAGAATCTTACTTTGTCAAATTCAGTCCTTTGAGATATTTTTGGAATTATGACAGGACAAGCCCTTGCACTTTCAGAATATTTCACAATTGGTCCTTATCATTTTGTTTATCCAATACTACTAAAAGTAAAAGCCTGATCCACATAATTACCCAATCCAAAATAATTCCCATGATCCAAATGCCAAAGCCCAATTTTAAATCCAAAAGCCCATTCACCAAATAAATAAACCTGAGCCCAATCATCCATTCGGTCAACAAAGTCAATATAACCAAATTAATAAAAAGAATTTACCCGTACCATTTCCCTCCACCCTTTTCCCCTTTTACCCAATTCACCCAGAAATAATGAACCCTAAATACTATTCACTGTCACCCAATCCCACGATTTACCACAATTAAGGGTATATTTGTACAATCAAGGGTATTTTAGAGCGTGTCAGAGTGTGGCAGAGCGTGTCAGAGTGATAGAAAGCACAAACGGGACAGATGGCAGGTTACAATTGGAGGAGACGCGTCATAATTCGCAATCCAAGAGCTAATATCAATTGGGAAATGATTGAAGTTGATCAAGGGGCTCAGATTGGCTATCAACAAACACAACCTCACACGGATTGCCAACATGGCAATCCGTGAGCTCACCTCCTCACATCCTATAAATAGAGGTGCTTATTAGTTTAGAGAGTGTGTAGTTTTTAGATAATGTTACTCTGTCAAATTTTATTCAGCTTATGTAATATAGTTTAGTGATTGTAATTTCTCTTTTGAATTTTAATAAAAGTTTTATTTCCTTTAATATCAGCTTGTTTTTCATATTATTATAGCTTATTCTGCTTTTATTTCTTTCATATTCTGCTTTTATCAGTTTAACTTAGCTTAAATTTCATTCATACTTATATTTTATCTTAGAAATCATAAAAATAAAAATATAAAAAAAAAATCAGAAAATATATATATATATATATATATATATATATATATATATATATATATATATATATATATATATATATATATATATATATATATATATATATATACATACTAGTTATAAAAGCTCACAGTAGAGCTTATTTTCTTTTTACATATTCCATTTAAGCTTTTTAGCTTATTAGTGGAGTGTATTGAGTCTTCATTCATCATAAGTCAAAATTGAGAATTGGATCAGAGATTGTTGGAGTATTATGGATAAGCTTGGTTAGCAAAGGAAGAACCAGCCTATCTCAAGGATAGGCAATTGTGAACTCCCTCTGTTCTTGCTGAGGGAGAGCTTGTGGTAACTTCTGTGTTCATTTATCATTTGTAGCATAGGATTAGATTTATAGCTGTAGTAGGTTTACTGTTTCATTAATAGTAGTAGCTTATCTGAGTTTTGAAATTGATTGATCTTAGATATTTGTAGTTTAATAGTAGATATGATAGTTTAGATATATGTTAGTTTTGCTTGATTGAGATCTGAGCTTGAATTTTCATTGATATTTGAATTATTGAACATTTGAGTTTGTGGATCTGAGGTTGATACTGGATTTATAGCTGACTCACTGTTTCATTTGTTTGCATTGCCATATGAGATTGCATAGATTGAGAGCTGAGTTTGGGATTATAGATGATCTGTGATTGCTTGTGTATCTGCTATATTTGGAATCTTTGTTATTGATCATCTGTCTTATTATGGACTTGAGTAGTAGTTGAGTTGGACAATTTAGCAGCTCATTGATTGATTGAATAGTTGTTTAGTGAATTGACAACATTACTGATTGAAATTTTGGATCTGTTGTGGTATTAAGTTGCTAACTGTAGTATATAAGAGAGTGTTTGGATTTAGTGGTAATTGTGGTTGTTTGTGGAATAACTTGTAGTTTTGCTGAGTACATTAGTTTTACTTGAATAATAGTAGAGTTAAGTGGTTAAAAAATCAGTAGCTTATTCATTTTTAAGTCTACTTAGCTTAATCAAATTTCATTTGTTAAAAAATAGATAATTCAGTTAACATTATTAGTATTTGTAGTTGCATAATAGTTCACTTAAGCCTAATCTCATTTTAAACTAGTTTTATATTACCATTACAAGTAGGTTAAAATAATTGGATTTAGATTTAGTCAATTTAAAAGTGCATAAAAAAAGTCAACTGTTTCATTCTTATTGGTGCTCAGCTGAACTGACCTTATTTTTAGTTACTATTCATTAGTTTTTGGTCACAAATTTGTTTGATTCTATATCTCTGATTGTCAGTTTTGGAATTGCTTCATTAATTTTGTTACTCAGTGCTTATCTTGGTTGCTTAATTCAATTGTGAAATTGGCTATTTGGGTTTAGTTTTCTGCTTGTGAATTTGAGCTGTTCTTCTAGATTGGTGACTGGATTTGTTATTTGATACTTGAACTGAGTAGTATTTGAGTGGTAGAAGTATTATGGATTATAGTTTTGTTTCTAGAATTGCTTATTCTAATTGTACTGCTTATTCACTTTGAGCTTATTTTGAGCTTATTTTGAGCTTATTGCCTTATTTCTGTGATTCTGTTGTCATTATGAGCTTCTTATTGATCATATTCTTGCATATATGAGCTTACTTAAGCATTTCATAACTGAGTTTTTAGTTTCATTCAGTTTGGATCTCAAGTGCTTAATAATAAGCACTTGAGATAAGCAGTTTTACCTAAATAAGCAGTTTCACTGTTCATTTTCATTTCAAAATTTTTATCCAAGTTTCTTTTATTATTTTTGATTTTCTGGAATTTTTCCAGATTTTTCTAAGGCTTTTTACTATTTTTCTTAATTTCTTTTGGTTTTATTCAATTTTTAATTAGTTTTTAATTACCAATAATTCATAAAAAGTCATAAAAAGGTCTGAAAAATACAAAAATATTTTTAGAAATTATTTTATAATATTTTAAAATTTTTAGAATTTAATTTTCATTTTTCCAAGTTATTTTCCTATTTTTCCTTATTTTTAATTCATTTTTAATCTCTAAAATAGAAAATTAATTCTAGAAAATAAATAAAAAGTCAAAAAAATATTTTTGTTTTTCTTAAAATTCTTTTTATTAGTTTAAGATTTTTAGAAAATATTTTCAAGTTCATAAGATCATTTTTCGATATACATTACGTTTTAAATTTTGCGGTTGCGTTTCCGTTTTTACGTTTTTCATTTCGGTGCATAAATAGCTTGTACTTTCTACATATTTCATACTTGTTTGTGATTACGTGAACTATTTGATTGCTATTTTTCACTTTCTCACTTTTCAATTCACGATTTTACGAATCGATATTCTCGATTCCATTCGCCTTCGTTGGGAAAACGACTCGGGTGATCCGTATTTTACGCGGATCACTTCGATACTATACTATATTATATATAATTGGTTTTCACACGAATCAATGATCCCCTGTTAGGAGCTTCTAGCAGGCTCGGCATAGGAGTGAAGTAGGCACTCATAGGATTGGGGAAGTAAGTACGCCACCCCATGAATAGTATTAAGGAATACAATCCGTCATCCACGCAACTATAACAAGTAATTAACGTGTAAAAGATATCTAGGGAGTAGTGAAATCTAAGTAAACACATTTCTCCCACTTAATTGCTCACAACTTTAGTTTAATATAGTTTATTTTCATTTTTAGTATTTTATTTTGATTGCATCTTTAGTATTGGGTTAGTTGACTAGCAACTAATTCCACCTAACTCCTTCAAACCCGAGATTTTAATTTGCTTTCTAAAAAAATATAAAAATACAAAAAGAATCATCTCTCATCTCTAGATCTAGTATTTAGGTTTTCTAATCCTAGCGACACTATTCCTAGCTGAACGATCAATCCCCCGGTACTTGTCATTATACTATACTACATCGATCAGGTACACTGCCTGGTGGGGGTTGTAAGCTTCTCGAGATCCCTCGAGAGGTAAAGCCTGGTGCAATTCCCACGCATCAAGTTTTTGGCGCCGCAGCCCGGGGAAATAGTTATTGTCTAGGTTAGAATCTCTTTTTATTAGGTCTACTTGCTAGATTCCTTTCTAGTAAGATTTTATTTTTATTTTTTTTAGGTTTTCTTTAGGCTATCTTTTCTTTGTGTCTTTGTTTGTAAAAACCTTTCCATTGACTATTCCGTTAGCCATTATGGAGAACGCGAATCTACCATACTACCAACCACGTAATTCACCCACTCCAAATGACATCTTGATGTTTAAACAACATGAGGATGAACCTATCTATGATGCATGGGCTCGTTTTAAATATTTACTCCTAAAAGTCCCTCATCATAATTTCGATATGTGGTCCCAAATTGAAATATTTTACTATCGTGTCGACCACTATACCAAAATGGACATTGAGCATGCCATATTGGATACCACGAATACTTATAGCCGCGGAGGAATGAAAATTCTAGACCACTTGCTTTTAGACCACAAGTATACTAGACTGGGGGACTTGATCACGTAAAACATCCCCGGACCCAAGAATAATAGGCCGGGCTCGCCCAAACTAAACCAACCCGGACCAGGATAAAGGCGGACCGCGTCACAACACTTCTCTAAGGAGTCCCGCGGCTCTGAGACACAACCGCGCGCGGGACACATTCCGTGACCGGGAACAACCCAAACGCCTGGACCTACGTTACAACCCAAAAAGAGTAAGAAGTACTGTCAGCTATCAAATAGCTAACCAAGGCAGACACAGAATAGGAAAGGCGACAACCCCTTTCCGAAGGAGTCGCCACTCACAGTAAGAAGACGAGAAAGAAAGGGTCCTTAAAGGTTTGGTGCCTGAAAACGTCACTATCACAGTACGAAACCTCAGGAAACCGACAAAAGAGATCATGGTATAAATATAGGGCACCCACCGCCCTCAAAGGGTAACACAATTCTCTCTCTATCATAACAAACTAAGCATTTTGTCTCTCTAGACCCTATACTTACTCTCACACCCGAAGTTGACCGCGGAAGTCTCTCTTCCGCGGTGAGAGTAACGATGTTTCTTTCTTAGCAACTTTATCGCAAGACCTTCATAGTCCGAAATTTACTCTCTCAAGAGTTAGCGTAAACTTATTCTTATTGCCCTAAGCCCTTATTGATAATGATAGACTATACGGAACCAACAAATTAGTCAAGATTTCATACAACCAATCAAAACATGAAAACTTTAAAAGACATAATAAACAAATGAAAGATATATGTTACGACTTTCGAACCTGTTTCATCTTTGTGGTGTTGGTTCAATTTTGGATTTTGTAAATTGTTAGGATGATGAATAAACTTATTCCATTAAAAAACCTATTTTATGGGCTTTTGTGCTTTGATTTATTAAACTTGTTTCATCTTTAGGCTTTTACAAAATTTTATATTTATTTTTTAATTGTAAGTATACGAACTACATAATACTAGAGACACATTTTAATGCACCGGGTGCATTTAAGATACATTTAGAAAAAATCGGTAATCTTTTCAAAAATTAACAATATATCGAAAAAATTCATAGAGTGCACGTGCACCCACGGGCACCCCCTGGCTCCGTCCCTGAACTAACCCCATAAAGTAACTAACCTAAGCTAATTTGGATCCTACAGTATATTACAAGAAATGAAATTTACGAAAATCGCAGGCTATCAAATAAAAGCTTAATGATGTCAATTATAGTCAATGGTACTTCACTTGTTTTGCTTACATCTCGAACAAAATTTTCCTTCTTTTTTGACCATGGTTGTATCCAGAAGTACTAGCGTGTTCGTAATATCAACATAGCATATTGAGTTGGTATTCAATCTATCTATTAATTTAACTAATTTTATTTATAAGAGTTAAGATCAAATGACAAGAAAATTTAAAATGACAAGGGTGAGAAGAAACCACAACCACACATTTCAGATGCACCTACAAAAGTATATGCATCTCCCCTTAAAATTATCCTTCTTATTTGAAATGTGTGGTTATAAATCCTTTTCGTTCTTCTTATTTTAGTTTTTCTTCTCGCTGGATCCACACTAAATGTTTTGTTTAGTTAGTTTAAGGAAAAACAATGAATATAGAACATCCTTTGCTAAAGGTTCTACATACATTTGCCAAACTAATTAAAAGAGCCTTTATGCTTCTTCTCTATATATATATTTCTCTCCTTTTACAATAACAACCATCGCTAAAGAAATAAGACATGAATAATACCATAAGATGTTGCATTTCTTGCATTCTTCCTTGTGGGTCACTCGATGTAATCCGGATTGTCCATGCCAACGGCCGTGTCGAGGAAATAAGTGGCACCATCCTAGCATCCGAAATCATGAAAGCAAACCCTAAACATGTCCTAAAGAACCATGCATCCCCATCCTACAACGATGAAGGTGTGGCCGAATACCCAAAGATCATGATCATTTCACCTAACGTCGAGCTTCAACGTGGTAAGATTTACTTTCTCGTGCCGACCCCTATACCTTCTACCACTAAAAAGACTTGCCCTATGCCTTCATCATCTACAACTTCTTTGAAGAAAAGATATTATCGACGAAGTGGTCATGTCGTGGTGTGGAAACCTCATTTAAAGAGCATTTCTGAGGCTACAAGTTATGCATAATCATGGTTTCTTCATATTGTGAAAGTATTTGTATCTCTCAAGATCGAAGTCTAGTGAGTAAAAAGGGTGCATACCTTTGGCAAGAAGATTATTGAATGTTGTTATGTAAGGAAATATTATACACTATGAATAGTCAAAAACTTTGTCATTGTAATATCTCCTAATTTTATCACATCCTATAAAACGTGTTATATTTATCTAAAGAGTACCCGTGGTTTGCAAATTTTGACAGTCTGCATCTTTGTCAGACTCGTTCTATTTACATCTCTCCACTAGTAAACGTAAACATTCTGCGTCCATCAGTTAGTAAAAGTCAAACATCTTACGTTTTGGGACTAACGTTGCAGGAAAAAAAAAAAAAAAAAAAAAAAAAAAAAAAAAAAACTGTTATCTAATAATGTAGGTTCAACGTGTTGGGTTTCGGCCGTAATTTTGTTTGTCCAAGCTACCACCATCTCCATTATTTGTCTAATTCACTTCATTACTTCATTAATAACGTCCCAAAATCCCTGTTAGAGGGGAAAAAAAAATCTTGGATTGAACATAACTAGGGTTTATTTCTATTGGGGTATTGGGGAATTAAGGTAGGTTGTTATTAATAATGTAATAAACTGGAATAGACAAACAAAGAAGATGGTTGTAGCAATGACAAACAAAATGACGAAAAAGCACTCACGTGGGATTTACGTTAGCAAATAGCAGAAAAATGTTTGTATTGTTAGTCTTTAAGAATATAAATTAAATTTTACTAGTGCAGAATTGTAAATTGTTTGACTTTTACTAACGGAAGGATGTAGATAGCCTCCATGATTTTGACCGTGCAAACTTGCAAACCACATAAATGTATTTTTCATTTTACTATTTTTGAAAAGTACTTTTAATGGGACACTTCTCAAACGCTTATGTAAACCCGTTGTCACAAGAACCAATATGGATGTGGATGTGGATGCTGGCCGTACAATGGATGTTAATGAAGATGAGTCGGTTAAGACTGGTACTATATCACAAGAACCGCTTGTGAGTGATTCAATGGGAACTAAGGAAGTTGGTTCTACTCCTATAGTTGAGAAAATTAGTAAGCTTGAAAAGCTACTTATCGATGAGAAAGCTACTCTTATGGATGATGAAGGTCATCCTATTCCGTCTGCATCTGTCACTAAGAGGGATAACCCATTTTTCAAGGTGGGTAATGTTGTGGTTTCTGATAGTGATGAGGATGAGGTTCTTAACATGTTAGACGAATCAGCAAATCTTTTTGGTGGAGGTCATGAGCGTGAAGATGAGTTTGATGACTATGATGATTACTCAAAGCAAATTTATGATCTTCCAGGGGAATTGGATGCTCTTAATGCCATTTATGGCTTTAATCTCCAAGGTCGTAGGAAGTAGTATATTTTTGTTCGAGTCTTTCAATATTATGGGGTAGTGGTTTTGTTTTCTTGTCTAGAAAATAGGAAGTATCTTGTTATGTAAGCTTTTCGCCTATGTAACGGGCTGAGATATGGGATTTCACTCATATCCGTTGTACTTAAATGTTTTTTGAAGTAATATATTTACCGGGTCGTTGACCTTTTACCAAAAAAAAAAAAAAAAAAAAAAAAAAAAAAAAAAAAAAAAAAAAAAACGTTGTCACAAATAAGGGTTCATTAAAAATTAGTCAAAGAAGAATTGATCTATTAACAATTTTTATATATTTTATTAGCATACATAAATAGCATGTGAGTGACCATTAATCAAGAGATTATGAGTTCAAGTATCATTGAAGACATTTGTGAGATATATAATTTGAGATAGATGGTATAACCATGAAAACATTGCTACTCAAAACAATATACATAAATCATAAAAAATACCAATGTAATTTTCAAATTTTTATTCATATATCATACGTAAACTAATGTGTCATTGCTGGTTACCGGCTACACCCACTAAAATATAAACTTGGGAATTTCTATAATTTTTTGCTTATACGTAAATAAAAAGTGTTAAGGTATAATAACAGAACCTTCGAAAAGCCGTACTACTATTAGACTACCTCCAATGGTCACACTCCCCCTCCTTCCATCTAGCGCTACCTCAGCTTCATATCACTATTCACTTCCACTCACTCTCTTTCACTTATCACCCACATTGGTGACTACTCTCTCACCTTTCAATAAAATACCTATTGTATATAAATATTTCTCACAAAATAACTCATACACACTCACAAATCAAATATGTAATAATATAAACACTCCATGGGGAGACTGTTAGAATGAAAATGATGAGCCTAATTGTGAAAAGGTCAAAAGCCATTGGAAGTGTTGAAGAAGTATGGATCATTAAGTTCAAAAGAAGTTCAAGTGAGAATTGAAGGATGATGATGGTATGGATGGAGGTCACTATGATAAATAGGGTGAGTCATGAAAGATGAGATTACCCTGATTTATCAAGTGAATGATCGAGTTGTATTGTGTCTTGTGAGAATTTGGAGTTTTTGGATATACAGTATTGCTCCATGTTCCTTTAAGGGATGTTTGGCACTATTGTTTTCCTACAAGAGAATTTGGATTATGCTTTTAGTGCAGATGGTAAATGTCATGAAACAAATCTGCTTATCGTTTAAGGTCTGTAAACCTTAATTATCTCTGTAATTATCACCGATTACAAAGATTGTTTTAAGCTCAATTACATCAGAGGGGCTTGTACATTGAAAACATTCATCTTCAGTTCATTTTTTTGATTCTTTAACATCAGTTTGGCCATGGGTGGAAACTGTTTGTTTTAAGATCATTAAAGTTGAACTATGATGATTGTTTTCATAAGGTAGGTTGCTTGATGAGAAGGGTAAATTGAGCTGGTGTGGAACAAGTTGTTTGGAATAGAGAGTCATTAAAGATGGGCAAACATTGTTTCATTGTGAGGAGGATAGGTTGGATTCTTGATGAAGGTGTATGTTCCCTGGCTAGTGATGCATGATCCTCTTTGCTTTAAAAGTTGATTAGTGAGGTAGAGCCGCTATTTTGACTTTTAGGGTAAATGATCAAGAAATGTATCTAGTTGGGTAAAGCCCTTCATTGAAGAGATTGGGAGCTATAACCTACATGACAATGCCAAGTATATGATCTCATAGTCCATTGTGGATGTTGGTTGAATGGTTATGAGGGTCATATATCTAGGTAATATAGTCATAAGGTTATGGCTTTGGTGAATAAAGGTGAACATATGCAGTTTTGATTTCTGTCAGAGATTCTTAGATGATGTATACGATATATAAAGTGTTGGGTCATCAGAGTTCTGTTATGAAGTTTCCTGTTATTTTTTTCAATGGATAGTTGTATATAGGTATAGGCATGTCTATACCTATTTTCATTATTGTTGGTTGAATGGTTACGAGGGTCATATATCTAGGTAATATAGTCATAAGGTTATGGCTTTGGTGAATAAAGGTGAACATATGCAGCTTTGATTTCTGTCAGAGATTCTTGGATAATGTATAAGATAGATAAAGTGTTGGGTCATCAGAGTTCTGTTATGAAGTTTCCTGTTATTTTTTCAATGGATAGTTGTATATAGGTATAGGCATGTCTATACCTATTTTCATTATTGCTGTAATTCGCTTTTCATATTAATATATGTTCATTGGTTTTCAAAAAATTCAAAATAATAATAATAATAATAATAAAAATAAAAAATCATGGGCCCACAAACACACACTTTCCAAAAGTGAGCAGCTCATCATTCGTCTTTTGTTTTGGCTATCTTTACGCGTGAGCCACCCCCTCCTAATGGGATGGCGCGTGACAATTGGTTCTCAAAGGCTCTCACGAGCCATCATTGAAGACAACATTAATGAATTAAACTATGTATTTAATATAAATAATTAAAAAATAGTGGCTTCTACGTGGAACTTAGCACAAAGGTGACATGGCATGTAAGACTGCTAATGACATACATTTTGCGGATGAAAAGGTTTGCACATATGTTTTTTTATAAGCCATAATTCTTAACCCATTGACCAAGTATACATTGTAAGCTAGCTATGAAATTACTAATAGCTATCTAAATTCTGTGAAGAAATTAGTGCGTGATAGAGCATTTGCCTATATAAAACCTGTCATGAATAAACTTAGGTTGCGTTTGGTTTACGGGTGTGGAGTGGGTTTGGGAAATCATTAGACTACTCACAGTAAGGAGATATAATCTTTCTTAATTTCACTGCCATGTTAGTTTTTTCTCTCCAGCGACTTTCAGGCGATTGGGTACCCCAGTAAGGCGACCTACACTACAAAAAACATACCCATAAATATTCCTTTTTAATTAAATATAACACACACAAAAGATATAGCCAATCAGTCATCCAAGCGACCCACATCCAAAAAAATAGCATAAGTTGATCGATCGCATAAAATAGCCACAAAAGGACGATCGACTGCAAATCGATCGCATAATTTGATCGCTTAAGCTTACTGCATGTAGCCTTAGTTTGATTATTTTTTAATAGTTGATTTTGACTATGCTCAATCAAAATAGTGTCAAAAATGAATCCTTAGTAATTAGCCAGGATTTGTAGAAACTGGTGGGACCACTTTTTTGTTGTGTTTATCATGGTTGTCAGGATCTCGATCCTGATCTTAGAATCTTACGATTTTACGATACTGCAAAGAAAAAACGATCCGAATCTTACATAGAATCTTTGAAAGCTTAAGATCTTATAGGATCCTGATCTTGACCATAAGATCTTAAAATCTAATCCGATCCGATCCTACTTTTCTCGGGTAACAAACTAAAAAACTGCAAATTTCTAAATTAGTTTTTGTAGAATTTAAAAAATAACATGTTAATCTTATTAAACATATCATAATCATAATTTAAGACAACATTTCGATGAAATATTCATAGAATTTTGTGTTTATGATATATAATAATTTGTACTTTGTATAATATTACAAAAACTATAAGAAAATGATATTATAGTAGGATCTTAAGATTCCGATCCGATCTTACGATCACGATCTTTTAAAGACGAAAACGATCCTGAGTAGGATCCCGATCTTGAAAACCTTGATGTTTACATCTTTATTTTTATATCTCTCAAAATAATATAGTTTAATTCAAAATAATATAAAATACTTATTATACCTTACTACGTATAAAATATATTTTGCTTTTCTTATATCAAATCCAAATCCAAATTAGAATCCGAATCCAAAACCCATCAACAAACCAAACAGGACTAGGGCTGAGCTTTGGGCCGGATCCCGACCCGACCCGCCAATCCCGAATCCCGAAACAAAGGAAAAACCCGACCGACTCCCGAACCAATTAATAGTCGGGACGGGTCGGTTAAATTCGGTAATGCCGGGTCGGTTGTCGGTATTGTCATTGTTGTCCCGATTTTGTATTTGGGCCCAACGAACATGAGCCCATAAAAGTGAGTTCCTGGATCATATCATTAAATGGCAACAAAATAAGCGCATGAAAGTGAATTTCTGCCTTCCTGGAGCAATGTTTACAAAATAAACAAATGAAGACCAATTACCAATATTTGCAAATACAAAACTTAGGCTACTGAGGCTACTGAGCAAATCAGTTACAAAACAAAATGAGCAATGTTTACAAATGAGATCCTAAGCAATGTTGCATTACAAACAAATTCAACCAAATTCATGTTTCTGACTTCTGAGCAAATTCAACCAAATTGCAATTTAAAAATGATAGAATACAAAATAAGTCAAGATGATAGCATCACAAGTTCTTCTCCTTTTCTCCCTTTTGCTTGTCTAAAGCTTCTTGAATTTCTAGAAATGACATAAAACAAAATAAGTGTCTACAATAACCAATAACCAATATACTTGTATATATAATTATAAATAGTTTACCTTTGGCAATCTCGTCGTCTTTCGTTAAATCCTCTAACGTATCCAAAGTGATGTTTCTACTTGATGTACGATTCCAATCTTGTGTGCACACCAAAGCCTCTACAATGCTAGGTGATAAAGAATTCCTATACGGGTCCAAAACGCGTATGTTGGTAGAGAAGATGATATTGATTCACCCCTTGTGCCTTTTAGATGAGATTGATCCATATAAGATTAAAGCGTCCTTCTAAGTTCTAATTTTTTTTTTTTTTTTTTTTTTTTTTTTTTTTTTTTTTAACTAAAAATGTGAAACAAACAAAGGGGTTTTGATACCAGGTAGGCGCATTTTTTACTAAAACCTAAAAGAGAATCGGGCCAATCGGGCTGCCGTCGGATTTGATACCGACCCGACCCGATACCGACACAAGCTTACTAAAACCTAAAAGAGAATCGGGCCAATCGGGCTGCCGTCGGATTTGATACCGACCCGACCCGACCCGATACCGACACAAGCTTATTTTTTCAACCGACTCCCGACCCGTATTGTATCGGTTCGGTTTCGGGCCTTTTTCGGGCGGGTCGGTTTGTCGGGCTAATCGGGCTTCGGGCGGGTATGCTCAGCCCTAAACAGGACCCTTAACTTATGAACATGACCTATTTAAGAGATACTCTGTAGCCAACTGTGATGGCTTAATGGGTCTAATTTTTGGATCCACATGGCTGTTTGGGCGATTGTCTTAAGGTGGCGGGGAATTCTGACCTTGACTAACATATGTTGTTACTGTATGGGAGATAAAGTTACACGCCCTTTTAATTTTTGTTGTTTAAGTTTATGCTACTTTGTGAGAACAAATTGTTTTTGTCTAGGTTAGGGAGCTTTTTGACTAACATATGTTCTTACTGGTTGTGTTGTTATAGACAAAGCTTGTCATTTTCATCTACTTACTGGCTTTCGTTATGAGCCCAATACACACGTGCAAGAAATAGGTCCCCTGCACACTACGGAAACTTGGGGCACTATTTGAGCCTTTCGGAATGCTAAAAAGAGCATATACACAGCAAGTTTCATAAGTTTTGCAAGTTAACAATACAAAAGTCACCTCTCTAAAGATTCAAGATAAGAACTTAACAAAGCTTCAAAAACAGATCCTATGGTAAACATGTTATAGGCGATGAAGGAACAGACCAGAAGACATTTCCGTAAAACATATATGCATAGCTAGTCGAATCAACCCAATGAGACCATTTGTTCTTAAACATTGCACTGAAGACAGGAGCTGAATAAGACTGAAACATCACAGCCACGACGACTTACTGAATGGCACAACAAAATGACACTAGTCGCCTTGCGCCAGTTACTATAATAAAATATAAAACATCAAAAAGATTTGTTGGTCATAACAAATCTACTCCAATGACAGCCAAAATGAGCAACTGTCTTAATTGTTTTCATAATCAGTGCAGGAAAAACAAATGAGAATAGATCGATAAACAGAAGCTATCATCATAACGTTAGCAGAAAATTAAGCCAACTCCCTTTCGGCGGTGCGACTTATATGCTGGATGGACACTGACGTAAGAAAATTTGCTGCAAACATATACAGTAGCTACCTTGCTTATATTTTTCTCAAAATTTATCATGTTGTGTTGTACTAGTCTAGCAAAAGGGCTTTAATTAACTTACTGGTTCAACAAAAACAAGTCTGGAAAGTTCAACTTCTAAGATAAACACAATTGTTAGAATTGTCCCACAGCGTCATGCCATTTCACCTATAACATCCTAAACAGTATGGGGTTACTCGAACAACATCATGCCTTTCTCAAGTCCACCGGCATGATCTACCTATTTCAAGTTCTACTTTCTAGGGTTCCAGAAACTACCGTCTCCTATATATCATGGCAAATAGCATCCCTCGTCCAAATTCCAAACCAGGATGTGTACCCCAATATATTTGTCGAGTTCCAATACCTTAAAATGGAAGGAAAATTCCATCAAATCAATATAGGATCAACAATCAACTATATAAGCAAAGTAAGGAATATAATATACATCTGGCATTTATTTAAACAGTTAATAACATTTGCATGTACTAAAGAACAAGCTCTGAGTATAAAGGGGTTGTTTGGATGTGCATTAACGGATTCATCACCACCCAAGTATCCCTAACTTCAAGAGTGACAAACAATCACTTCATAGACGCACATACAAACACCACCAATATCTTATATGGAAACGAATTCACAAGCATAAGATAGTGCTGCATGCATAACGGGTCTCAATTATTTTTCAGCAAGGTCAAAACTTTATCGACATACAATGCATATCATAATCATTGATCATTCAACAACATGACAAGCAAACTATCCCACAAAACAAGTATAATATTTTTCCTATTTTTCCTCAATATTTATCATTTTATTTTATTAGTCCAACAAAAGGAATTAACTTATTGCTTCAGCATAACAAGTCTGAAACATCTAATTTATAAGATAGATCCATATCTTAAGCTGTGTCACTGCATCATTGCCATTTCACCCTGCTATAACATCCTAAAACGCATGGTGCCCTACGAACCACACAATGCCTTTCTCTGTTGGCACACACCATGTCATAAGTAAATCTCATTTGACGACATAATCCATTAATTATAACTAGAATAACTTTCTATGGTTACAGAGCCTACCCCTGTCTCCAATACGAATCATAGATAATACTATTCCTCATAGAGTAATACCTTTTCCAAATCAAAATGTACCCTAATATACTTCTCAACTTTTGATACCATCAAAAGAAACACAAAGAATTACACCAAATCCATATTGGATCAACAATCAACTATAAAAGCAGACTAAGGCATGTAATCTACATTAGGTAGTTCATTGTTAATCAAACTTTCCCTGTCCTAAAAAAGGAGCCACAAAGTAATCGTATAAGGACTGTTTGGATGTTTGTATAACTGAATTATTGTGATGATAGTCAAAATAAACCTATTTCGACAATCACATAAGTAGAAGTAACAAAAACTGATTGACATTAAGCATACAATCATAGAAATTACAACTCGCAAGCATCCAAAAGTGGGGATTATCCGGTATTTAGACCAATGTATGATAAAGGGTCTCCATTATTTTTCAACAAGATGAAACATCTATTAACATACAATGCATATCATAATCATTGATCATTCAACAACAAAGTGAACAAGCAAATTATGAGTATCCAACATTACAAGTATAAAATTATACTATTAAATCACATAAACCAAAAACAAAACAAAAGAGTAAAAAAAAAAAAAAAAAAAAAAAAAAAAAGATCACCCCTTTTGAATCACGGCGCTTTAGGATCAGTCCCGTGTTGCCAAACATAAACAAGCTCATCCCAACCAGTACTCGCCATCAACCCTTCAACAAGCACACTCATATCAACTCCCACCGCAAACTCCGTATGATGATCATATCTCCCAATCAACGAATCCTCAACCATATAATCCCACAAACAAACCGTCATATCATAACTACAGCTCACAATCACACTCGCCCTATGCGGCGAGAATTTCACCTTCCTAACAGCGTACCCATGCCCATTCAAAACCGCAACAGGCACCCGGTAGTTCCTAACATCCCAAATCTTGACACTCTTGTCAACCGAACCCGTCGCAAGAATCGCATCATCGTACTTGTTCCAATCACACGACAAAATCTCAAACTCATGAGCAGGGAGTATCATAGTCGACCCAGGCTCCCTCACATCCCAAATCCTAGCAGTACAGTCCCCGGAAGCAGAAGCGAACACGTCAGCATGACGTGGGTTCCACGTGGCATTGTACACACAGTACGCATGCTCCTTAAAAGTCCTCACACTAGTCGGTCTATCAATAGTCCATAGCTTTATAGTATCATCCCACGAGGCAGACAGAAAGGAGTCTTTCCGTACAGTGTTGTAGTCCACCGCGTGACACTCACGCGCGTGCTCGGCGAGTGAGCGGACAGGGTTTGAGGTTGTCGGGAGGTTGAGATCATACATCTTGACGGACCCGTCAGCGATGGCGGCTATGAGTAACGAGTCGTGGGCTTCGGACCATGAGACGTCGTACACGCCGTCTGAGGTTTCGAAGGAGGTGAGTTCGGTGATGGGGCCCGCCGGAGAAAGGTCGATGACGTGGATACGACCGTTGCCGAGGATGCCGAAGTTTTGGGAAGTGGCGACTGCGAGACGTTGTTCGTAGAATGGGCTGAATTTTACTGAGTATCCGTTGAAGGGGGTCTTGAACGCCGGCATGTTGGTTTTGTTGTTGTGGTGGTGTTGGTGCCGGTGAGATGGTGTTGGGGTGTGTGTTTTATCTGGTTGGTGATGTTTGTGATATTCTTAAGTTGGTCCTTTGACTTGTGATTGTATTTGTTTCATCCCCTTTTAGATTATCAAAGGGTTGTTATTCGGGTCGACCTGGTCGGGTTGGGTCAATCGGGTCAAGACTCAAGAAAACATACTCGAACTCGACCTTGTTTAGAACTTGGGTTCGGGTCAATTCGGGTTCGGGTCAACCCGAGTATTTTTACATAGTGAAAGTGTTAGATAAGTCGGGTTTGGGTCAACCCGAGTATTTTTACATAGTGTACTAAAAAGATTGAGGGCATCACCAAAAACATACCTAAAAAAATCAATTAATAAATACCCACACACACAAAGATTCATCTCTTTTGCCTTTCAACTTGGTCGCATATGCGATCGATTCGTCCCTTTTTCCCTAATGTGATGCGTCTCAAATGAGGCGGTGTAAGAGTGGCTAACGCGTCGTCCAGGCGACCAACCAACTAGTCAACCGCCCATTACACATGGTCTTAGTTCTCGGTGAAAGTATTAGATTGGAAAGAAGATATCTTTTTAACAAACAGTAAGCAAAAACCATCATAAAAAAACTTTAAAAAAATGGACAAACAAAAAATATAAGCCAAAGTAGAACACATACCTAGATGTTTTTAAAGCATAAAAAGCAAAATATGAAATGGTCTATAAGCTAAGGAAACAAAGAGAATGTGTATGTGTTACATATTTAACTTGACAAATAATACAAGGGTGGAATTTGTAGTTTACTCTTAAAGTTTTCAACAAACGTGTGCTACTTCACAACTCGACTTATGCCATTTGCATTTGGATGTTTTCCACTTATTCTCAAGAAATTATAAAGCAAAAAAGTTCAACTAAACAATAACCAACAAAGTTTTTCAACTTCCATCAAGTCTATTGCAATCTCATTATCATCACAGCCTACCAGAATAAGTAAACATAAAGGATACATGAGTCACTTTCAAACTATCAGTCTATCATGTAATGTATCTATTTACAAAAACTTCTATCTGATTTGGGTAACTGAAAGTCTTTTAAGCTTTCAATTATTTATTTGGGCAAAAAAAAGTAGATCAATTCATCAAAATTCAATGTATTTTACTTGCAAGTCTTTTTCCAGTCGTTTTGTTCATGTCATACTGCCACCTGAAACCCGTAATGTGAAATATATCCAACGATCAAAACCTATCAAATAAAAGATATACATGTTGTATACTGGATTCTTCACGGTTTTATGCCCGGAATGCCAAAATATGATGGAAATATGTAGAAATGACAAAACTGTAGCAATGAGTACCAAATTGCTGCAGAAAAGACAGGCCCTATATGTGTTTTCCAGAGTCTTGAAACCAAAGTCAGACCGATATTAATCCCACAATTGCATTGAACACAGCATGAAATCTCCCTATCTGATTTACTTGCATATCATGAGGCATTGATGTTTAAGAAGATGGAAGCGACTAACTTTTGCAACCCTAAAAATTATATCAGCATCTCACAGCTCATTAAGCGTGAGAGGATTTCTTCACAGTTTGGTCGTTGATCTGGTTCTGCCCAACAATCTAAAAGGAAGATAAAACACCAATCATTATGGTTAACAAAGGAAAGATTATGAATATGTGCAAATAATCGTTGAGTTTATACTAATATGCACTTCATACCTGCTATTAGATTCCCCAAAGGGCCTTCAGGAATATCAAGTCGCGTTCCATCATTACCAACAGCGCGAACCACCTACAACAAAAACAGAACATAAGCATCATATTTTGCTTTCGTGAACCGATGTGTTGCTTGAGATGATTATATGTCCGAGTGTTTGGCACATTCTAATTATGTAAGGAATTAAATACAAAAATAGCCACAGCCCACAAAAACATTTTTTGTGAAAAATAAAAAAGGAAAGACGTGTAAAACGGGCGTAAATAGATGTCCTCCCCTATGTTGAAGGAAGAGATAAATAGATAATTTTAGACCTTAAATAATCAGTTCTGTTACAACTTGTATCAAACTGATATATTTCTTTATGATCAATCAAGTATAAGCATAATTTATTTATCCAAACATTAAGAACCTAAAACACCACTTAAATACACTTACTTGGGCAGATGGGACACCTTCCCATGGCCTACGAAGAGTACACAATTCCCAAATTATGACACCGAGACTGAAAATATCACATTTTTCTGTAAAGGGTTGATTGCGAATGAGTTCAGGTGCCATCCACTCAGGAGTCCCTGCAGAAGTACAATCTCTCATGTGTTCGGCAGTTAGTACCCGTGACAACCCAAAATCACAAATCTTTACTATCCAGTGCTTATTAACCAAGCAGTTGGCACTTTTCAGGTCACGGTGCACTATTTTCATTCGATGCATACACATAAGACCCCTATATGCAAAATACAAGAAAGTGTTATTAGGTATTATATTAAGGATGAGAGGAATGGATGGATCGGTCAGATAGGGTGAGGGGTAATTCTTGTACGGGTCAAAACAAGTGGGGTTGAGTCGGGTCCAAAAACACTTTTTGTCCAATTTTTTTCCAACTAGTGTGTCAAATATGATTACAAAAGCTAAATTGTTTCAAAATAATTTTATAATCTTTAAATGAAACAAATTTTAAGGTTGATTTCTCTTTTGACCATTTGACTCATTTCCTTTCTAGATCTCGTGATGTTACATGTTGACCCATTAGATACAAAAACTCAACCCAAATCTACCCGTTCAAAAGTCATTGGGTCGAAACTGGCACCTCTATACCATAAGGGACTATCTCAACACGTTATCGATCATACCTGCATATATCACACAGCATTTTTAGTCTCCTTCGCCAGCTAATTCTCTTTTTTAGCCCACTCATATGAATTAGGTAATATAGTGACCCCATGTCCATATATTCAGTGATCAATGAAAAGTGAGGAGGCACTGTGCAAGCACCAAGGAACAATATAACTGCATAAATAGAGTTTAAAAGAATGAGTGTCAAATTCTACATAATTTACTTAAGTGCCCCACTAGACTATATAGTTTAAGAAATGTAGTACCATTAGGGTGGCGAAGTCGACTGCAGAAAAAAGAAGATCAATCAGCTAACGAATAAAGACAGAGTCATGGGAAGATACTTGATATATAAAGGAAAGGTACCTTAGGATGGATATCTCATTGCAAAAATCTTCAATGTTCTCAGCAGTCACCTCCTGCTCAAGTAAAACTTTAATTGCGACTTCTATCCCATTCCAAGTCCCCCGGAAAACTTCCCCAAAAAATCCTACAATATAACAGTCACCAATTTAGAAGGTATAAAAAGGACATACCAATGATGATGAAGTTTATATATAGTTATGCATACCAATGCCAACTCGTGATCCAACAGTTAGTTCAGAATATTCAATATTCCATTCGTTATAGGGGAACCATGGTTCGTTTCCAAATGAAGAAGATTCAAGCAACTTATTCCATGTTTCGATCATATCAACATTTGCTTCTAACTTATCTGTTTCATTGCTCTCAGAACCGGGAGCATGACTCCTATACTTATGAGGAGATGAAGGTAGAGAGATGGCCTTTGGACAACTTGTTTGCCTCCGATGAATATGCGAAGGAGATGCCTGCAATCGTTATATAACACAAGCAATAAAAAAGGCATGAATTAAAGAGAATAAATTAGAGAAAAAAAGAAAAGAAAAAGATTAACATACATTTTCTTGACTATCTGGACTAGTGTTTTGTTCTTCAGCAAGTTCCCTTATGGAATTATTTCTTTTCAGAGTGTCATTAATCGCTCGCACAACCCTACAATCAGATTCATTTTCAAACAATTCAGAAAACACATTTTTCATCCGTTGCTTAAAAGAATGGATCTCAACACATCTATTACATTTATATACCAGAAAATTAAGAACAATAATATGTAAGAAATATTATTGATAATATATCAGTCAGGGTACTTAAGTATCAACCTTACAATATCATCACCAATTTCCGGAATAATACTGCTTCTCCGTCTTCTCCTACGGCTTCCTGTAGGTGATGCCCCAGCAGACCTGGAGTTATTCATTAGAATCCATCAAATATTTGATAAATGAATATTCACATTTAGCATTAGAATTTTATATAATATACAAAATAAGAATAAGTAATAGAACCTGGATACCGTCATTTCATTTCCAGACTCTCTAGGAGAATCTTTATGACCACTAAGAATTGATTTTCCGGGCCCTCGGAATAAATAATGCTCTGGACTGAAAGTCAGACATTAGATTAACAAACACTGGAATATGATTAACAAACTTCAGAAATTATGTAGAGGGGAAAAATAACCTTGAGCTGGGAGTGCTTTGTTCTGTAAGTGTACCCTTATTACGGCCCCATGCTGCATTGGCTATATTAGGTTCGCCATGTAATAAGCTGTAAAATAAAGTGAAGTAATTAGTACCACAAAGAAACTAGGAGTGTTACGAAACTCGAATACTATAAATGATCTAAATATTTCTCTCTCAATTTCAATTTATTTGAAGAGAAGTACAAAATTGGAAGTGAATCTCCTTACCCTTCATCTGAATGTTCTGCAGCACCATGCACAGGACTGTTCGGTTCGATAGGTGAATCACATGAATCATTTCCAGAATCACCTTGACCAATGACATACACATGGGACATGTATACTGCCTTTGTTGAAAAGGGTACCAAATGTCCGGGATACCTTACTATATCAACCAGAAATTCAGTAGAATTTAATTCCACTATAACAGACACGTGCCTGTGTGAATCTGTTCGCTCCCCTTCTCCTTCCTTTGGTAAACCCTGAAGACATAAAACATAGACAAATTAACAATTTGAAGATAGAGATCCATCACTTTGAGAAAGAGCTTAACAATGAAAAATGGAACCTTACCACCATGAGCCTGCAGTCTAGGCTGACCGTGTCTGCAAGAACTTTGAAAAGAATAGCACGGGGATGACAAAAACCATGCTTTATTTGACCTAGCATCTGAATACCTTGATTATGTACATTGTATACTTCCTCCCATGTCCCTTTGGCGTGATTTAACTCCACGTTTGGGAGTTTATAGAAATCACAAACCTATACAAAAATCAAATATAAAATTCATCAAGATAGCACACTAAACCACTAATCTTTTAGACTGCGTGTAAAGGGATACTGAACATAAGCAAGTAGGACGCACCAATCCACCTAACTTTTTAATTACTGCAACCGGGTTAGAAGTCAATCCTTTTGCCAAAGTCAGAGCTAACTGCTGTAACATAGTGACCTTCTTATCTTTATGCATATCGACAACAATAACATTAAGCTTATACCCCTCTAACTCTAAGGCATGAAGCTCTTCAAGAGAAGGAATCATGTCAAATTTCTCTTTAAGTCTTCTTTCCTGCATAATACAAAGGAAATAAGCATTAGATTTAGACAAAAGAAAATATCTGAAATCATACATAGATTTTAATACTTACGGGTAAAATAGAATAGAAACCACTAGTAATCGGCTCATCAAGCATTCCAGTGGACCAAAGGATTTGTGCCACTCTATGAGCTCTTGAACCCTGAAACTGAAGCTCACTAGGCATTCTTTTAAATTTAGAAGCCCTGTCTGGAGAGCTCGAAGAAACGGATTGATTTGTTCCTGTGATGTCAGCTTGCAGCCGTGTAGCATTGGAAAGCGATGATTCGTTTTGAATAGTATCTGTTTGTGTTTCCTCCATCTCCTTGGTATTTCAAACCATAAGATCATTTTGCCAAATTAGTAGCCCATATACATTAATCAGGTCGTAACTCAACTCCTTTATAACATATATTCTTCACGGGGTACTGAAGTTAGACGTGCTTGGATAGTTGGATAAAGAGATCATATCACCTGTGATATACCTAGAATTCCGAAACCAGATTAGAAAGCATCCTAGTTCATTCATTATCGTTATATCAAAAACAATAATCAGATCCCCCTTATATGTTGCAACAGAGTACACGAGCTTACTTATCATTTAACTGGCAAAAATTTCAACAAACTAAACATAAATGGTTTGAGCTACTCCCGCTAATCGACAATAAAAGTCAAAACAGCTCAGTCCTATTAATAATCGTTATATTCTCTACATATATAGTTATATTCCTTTTCTAGCTGGTAACTGACAATTCTAGAACGGGAAGAAACGAACAAATATTGTTTATCACCCTATAAAAGTATGCCGCTCCATTACAAAACTTCCTATATCCTGAGCTTACTAATTTCTTAATCAAATACATCCATTATTAAATTATACAAAAAGTTTATTTGTACAAGCACTCAATATTTATTCGGTTAATTCATCAAGAAGAACTTACTTCAGGTTCAATACCAAGATTAAAAGCTAGAGACACTGCTGTGCTAATTGAATTCAGCGCCACGCCTGCATAAAACGGAAATAACGTTTGAATCATATAGCTTCTGGGACAACCCATTTTCGCCTATAAGCTTTAACATACTACTTAAAAAGTAACTATAAAAAATACAGGAAAAAAAACTGTTTAGCTATTCATTCAAATTCAGGGGGTGTTTATTTAAGCTTATTTGGTTTTCGGCTTATGTTTCATAAGCTCACTTTTTATGGCTTATTTTGAAACTTTTTGGCTTATATAAGCTTATCATGTCATAATAAGCTTATATAAGCCGACACAAAAAGTGCCTAAAATCACGCATAAGCCATCAAGATCCTAATAACAAAAACATCATATCATCCATCAAGATCCTAAGAAATCAATGCCGAATAAAACCAACCTTAAAAAAAAAACATCAAATATTCTGAAAAAGAAAATGACGCATTACGAATATGAATTAAAAAAAAAAAAAAAAAAAAAAAAAAAAAAGGATCGAAATGTACCACTGAATCTTGAATAAAACAACAATGTATAGATATTTTATATAAAGTCTGATTAGTATATGCTTAATGGGTTTCAACTGGGATTTGTTAATTCGTAAATCCAGAAATGAATCTGGTAACGTCACTTCGTTTGTAAGAAGGAAGGTGACTATGATTATTTAATAATAATAAAAATCTTCTTGAGATGTGACACTTTTGATTGTCAACTTAATACTACTTTAATAAGGGTTGTACTATTATTACCTTTTGTCATCAATGATAAGGCAAAGCAATTTTTTACCATGTTTTAAAAACCGGGTTTTTAATCCATCCGTTGAATGATCGGGTTATTGGGTCTACCTAGTTTTTCATTTAATTTTTTTTACCGGGTCAACCCGGGTTAACCGGTTTGACCGCTGGATAAACCCGGGTCAACCCAATTTTTATAAAAAGAATTTTGAAAAAAACCAAACTCGGCCGGGTTTCAAGACCCGGGTCACTCAAAAACCAACGGGTCAAACTGGTTAACCCGTGTTTTTTATCCGTTTTTGTGGCCGGACACCGATCCGACCGGGTCGACCCGAGTTTGAAAACATTGGTTTTTTAT